>OOFJ01000133.1:1126-13657 GCA_900323375.1 Benthosema glaciale | reverse complement strand
CCCCTCGTGCCTAAAGCAACACCACCCACTGACAGCAGTGAGGAGACAGACTGGGAGCCTCCAGCACACAGCTATCTGCAGAGCCAGGAACCCTCATGCTGCTAGAATAAAGAACACCCGGGAGAGAGAACACACAGACACGCACGCACGCACAATATATTGCATGTATAATATCTGCAAAGAGAGCATGCAAAGTATATGCTTTTGTTAAAACAAATGTTAATACAGTAGGTCTGCATTGTGATCTCAACCATATCACTTGTGTTTGGGGTTTACCCATCTCTACGACTCCTTAATACACAGAAAATACACACATTCGGGTTGGGATACCAATTCTATCCAATCAGGAGAGAGAACTCACCGGATACAGGATATACAAGTGAAATTGGAAGTGATGAAACAAAGATGTGAGCAGACGAAATTGTAAAACCGTAACACTAGAACATTGGCAACCCGCCTGAAAACATATTTTCTGTTTATTGAGTTGAAGAGGCCGCAGCAGGGGTGAAAGCCCAAGACAAATTTCCCATGTGGACAATAAAGTTTACCTTGACCTTGAGACGGGGAGACCACCGGTTACTGAACAAGCACGCTATCGTTAACCAAAAACACCACTTGCACTAACATTGAATCGCTTTCAATTCAAAATAGCTGTGTTATAATGGCCATAATCTAATCATTTACTATAGACCGGTTTCACCGTGCACATTTTTACACTGTTAATTGCAGGTGTCACCGAGACGGAATTGTTTTATCACTCTCTGCGAGTGATAAAACTTTGTTTTTTATGTGGTTCTGTGTGCCAGCATGAAGTGAGCTGTACAGGAGACATCCATGCTGGCACGCAGCAAATGAAACACACCCGGAATTAATGCCATTACCTTCAGTCGACCCATCGTCGACGTATATTACACCACAAGTATGACTAGAAGCAGTATTGTTAATGAAATACTGTAGGCAGAGATTACATTGGGTAGATTGAAGAACTTTTTCTGCAAAACTCTGGACTTTAGACTCCAGATTTTATGCCTTCCCTGGTTCCCACCGTACCTTTTACATTGTGGTCTGTCTGTCTGTCTGTCTGTCTGTCTGTCTGTCTGTCTGTCTGGTAGATATGAGAGATATAGAGCAGGTTGGCTGCAGGGAATGGGAAATCAAGCGTGAAATGATATGTTTACCTTACAATTGGAAAAAATGACAGGGGGGGGAAAGATTCACTCGTTTCATCTTGGAGAGTGGAGCAGGCAGGTACAGCTATTGAACCTTTCTAAACCAACCTGGCAGTGGAAAAACACAAATAAATTAACAGCTTATTATCTGACAGCCGATGACAGTTCGTTTTTTTTTTTTGGGGGGGGGGTTTCTTTTTCTATCCCAAACCGCACGAGTTGAGTGGATGTGTGCGAGGTTGAAGAATTTGACCTTACAGTCAGGGAAAGCATACAATTGTGTCTGTCAGCGTCAATATACATTTTACCCCGAAACAGTAAGCAGACTCAACAGCTAAAAGCGTGCATTTTTCCGCAACTGCAAATCGCATTTTTTAGGGAAACTCGATTAAAAAGGTATTTTCTACTACAAATCTAATGAATTTGTGCGATTGAAACGGACACGAACAGGGTTTACTTTACAGAACACCTGTGTACTTTGTGATCTCTGCTGAAACAAAGTGGTCCTTTCTGTTGCAAAGTCACACAAGTGCGTGTTGACACACGAGTACGAGGAGCATACTACTGGAAAAAGACGGGCGAAGTCAAAGGCACGCACAGAGACAATTTCGGGGCTGATCATTTCCCAACGGCCTTCGGTTCCTCAAACAACAACAATTTCCACCAATGAAAGCCAATATCAATCAAGCGCCACCGCCTCGAACCCTTCAGTCGAGCACTTGTTCCTACGAGAGGTAGTCCGCGCCGAACCCTTTGGGGTTTCTCGCGTGCAGCTTTTTATCATTAATTGGCAAGGTTTTTACTTTGGCGCCCTGCCACGTCCCGATGAATCGCGGCTATTGTCAGCGGGGCAAACGCGCAAGGTAGGTAAAGATAAAGTGCGTGCGTGCGTGCCACGGCCATTGAGACTCACGTCGCTAAAGGCGGTGACAGCGAGAAACACACACACACGCCACTGAGAAAACAACCCCACGCCACGGGCGCACACACACGCAAAACCACTAATCGCCAGGACAAATAGCACCATTGTAGTGCAGTGTACGTTCTTGTTTGAAAGGCACACAATCTGTAATCAGGACAATTAGGGGAAGGTAATCCAACCCATTTGTCTGGCTTAGAACTACTGTACACAACACCGTGTTACCACCTCAGACTTGTGAAGGTTTTTTTGTGTATTGCTACAGAAGTAAAAAACAAATACAAAAAAACAACAACAATAAAGCCAAGTTGATTCAGTAATATTAATGATAACGTTTCTTTCACTCGCAGGAAAATGAAAAGTGGCGGCATAATAACTGCTTTTACCTGGAAATTGCTAGTGATCTCACTACCAGTACCTACCATTAGTTTCTAATTATACGGTGAGTTTTACCCGCCACGCTGCGATGTTCTGCATTCAATCTGCCCTCCTTGGGCAGAGAGAGAGATCTAAGATCAGCAAAGGCCAATTCATTAACCTGAGAGGAGAACAGCCATTCTGATCTTGGATCACGGTTTTCGAGGGGCCCGCCGTACATTCGCACATTCACTCTTCGTCTTGCTCTGGCATGTTCTTTACAGGGCGTCTGTGCGTGTGACACATGTTTAGGGAATTTGATTAATTAAAGGTTTGAGCCTGCATAACATTATGCCTCGTTCAAAACTGCCAGCTGATTCTTGACATAAAGATTACCACTCTGGTAAAAAAAGAAAAGGCCCCCCTTGTTGATGATGAATGCATTTCCTCAGCATTCATCCATGTTGTGGTTCACCGTTCACAAGAACTTTAGAGGGATGAGAACTGTATGTGAGAGAACTAAAGCAAAAAAAAAGTGCACTCCTGAGCACAGGTCCCAGTCAGGCCAGTTTGCCTACCCACTATACATTTTATGTTTACCAATACCTACGGTTCAAGAGTTATAGGCCAAAACGAAGAAGCAGGCCCTAATAGCGCCACCATGGGGCTCATTTGAAAAAATGTCCTTGGCCTACTGATCCAACAGTGCCAAAGTTTACACGCACACGCACACACACACACACACACACAATTTGACGCCGAGGCATATAGGGAGGCCAAAACTTCTTTCCTCTTCACACCAAAGATACACTTTGCGAGATTTACATGCTTGCCATTGCTAGCCCTGACCTCTAAAACCGGGCGATACATCTCTTCACATTTGTTATTCTATGTCTAGAAGATGGAATACCCTTCTGCTACTACTACTACTACAGCTTTTTAACACCCTTTCTAGCAATGAGAAATAACTCCATTCATCAAACAGGGCTGTTTTCTGTTGTAAGGTGTCTGGAATAATGTAGTATGTATACACTGGCTTATGCAAGGAGCCAAGAAGAGTCACCACTATTCAAATCCCTAAGGTAAAAGGGTAGCGCACAACCCATGCTGCGCAAGTACAACATCCAACAGAAGAAAGTTGAACTTGAATGGTGGTAAATCAGACAATTTCACCAACTCAACCAACAATACAGAATTACCTAACATCCGAGGCTTTCCAGGAAAAGTCAGCTCTCGCCCTCTAGTGGTTCAATGCTTCCCTGACTGCTGCCAGAGTAAAAAAAGAAAAGAGAAATAATTTTTCAGCAACACCTTTTATTGTAGCAAACAATTAATACTTCACTGAGAAAGAAATTTGGTTGAGTTGCAAGAAGTCCATAAAAATCATGTACAATGCAAAGTAAGTAAGTATGTGACCCATATGGCAGGAGCCTATCTACAGTTTCTGTAGTGTGAGGCAGCTGGGTGTATACCACTAAGTACACCACCTGGACATGACGCTAGTATGTTGCAGGCACTTTCCCAAAATCTAACAGTATAACAATACTAATGATTTAAAAAAAAAAGACTACCAATAATAACTGTGTGCAACAACAAAACTTGAGGTAACAACAGCTGAATCTAGCATTCTAAATCTTCATACCGGTATGTTGATGATTTTCATCGCTCAACAACAGACGTTGTGAGTCCCCCTGCTGAGGCCAGAGTTTATTGTACTACATAGGCCTACAGTACGGATTCCACAATAGTACATACTGTAGCGCGCAAACAGTGAACTTGACACAACAGTATTATAATACTTTGATTTCTAAAATATACTGTAATACACATGATACACAGTTTAATACAACTTCAACATAATGGCACTTGAGGAATATTAAAGCTGCAGTGCATTGTGTGATCATTTTGGTGTGTGTGTGTTTGTGTGTGTGTGTATGTGTGTGCGCGTGTGCGCGCCCAGGATTCTAAACGTCGAAAGCATCTTAACCTCTAGACTAATAATTCCATATAATCCTGGGGAGATATTACTTTTTTTTTTAAATATATTTTTGAGGCTTTTTTTTTACCGTTATTGATAGATATACAGTACATTAGCTTGACAGGAAACAGGGAGAGATGGGGGGAAGACACACAGCAACGTTCGGGACTCGAACCCGCGACACACATGCTGGATTACCAGCCAAGGTGCCTGGACCGCTAGGCCGTCCCAGGCCAAAATATATTAGACTTACATGTAGGTCATCAATTTGAGGCTGTGAACCGCTCTGCTACAGTATATAAGGTAGGTGATTGGCTTGTGTTGATTGTTTGGTCCCACCCCTGTTTATTGGTAGGGGATTTGCTTCGCACAATGCAGCTTTCATTTAAACATTATTACACATTAAGGAGACATGCGTTGAAAAGGTCACAGGGCTACTACTCTCCTCGATACACAACGATGTTTTTGTCTGTCTCGTGTATCTTAACTTCAAACAGTAGTGGGAGGACCTTCGCCAAGTTGTCCCATATGTAAACAGCCACGTTCTCGGTTGTGCTAAAGATCGGAAAAGAGTATGGAGAAATGAGAAAATATATCGCACCGAAACTTCAATCTCTGGCAACTTCATTTAGAGCATGTGCAACGAGCGTAGCTGGACACGTACCTGACAACATTTCCAAAATATGGAACATCCTTATCAAGGTTTTTATGATCGAGTGGAATCATGATGATGTCCTGCAGAGCAAATGTGAAAAACATTAATCCATGTCAAGGTTAAATTCTAAGTAATATGTACAGTATGGTATACTGGTGGCGAAGCTTACTTCAATGCACTGCTTCAGATCCGTTAGGTTCATCACCATCCCAGTGTCACGGTCAATCTAGTGACAGACACAAAGTGATGGACTGGGATTAAGAAAATAATAATAATAATAAATGGCCTTTGCATTTGCAACAGACCATCCCTATGTTCAAACCCAAGACCAAATGCTTGTGATAAAACCATACAAACCTAGAATGCAGAAATTCACAGCACAGAATACACACTGTTGAGTGTGTATTCTGTGCTGTGAATAAATTAAAAATAACACCAAAGGCAGAAAGGATCATACATTTTTACAATGTCTAAATTTTGTTGTAAGCACACAATGTGTTGCTGACAATTCTGAGTGACAGCTGCTATGTCATGATACACTCCATTAAAGGCACATTCAACAAATGCATACTATAGGCTTAACATTAAGGCACAGTACAGGCAGGCACAATAGCCTATGCAATAATAATGATATAATGTCACAAATTAACGTCTGCCTTGTTTGTTCAATTATATGCACTCCTGTACATGTTGTTGAAAATGTCCAGAATGTTTCCATAATCAACAGGTGTGTATGAATTATCATATTTTACCCTGTATAACTGAGTTAGCGTATCAAATTGACAATGTTGTTCACACACACTGGATTATCTGCTTGACTTACCCATAATATTATGCTTTCGCAGTGAGTTTAGTTTTTTCCATGTTCCGTCGTTTATAGCCTCTGATGTACAGTATGTGCTTCCATTCGTACATCCGTTCATGAAGGCATTTTGTCTATTTGATGTATTTACTTTAATAAGTGCCAGGCACACTCCACAAAATAAAGAATGATTCTCAGCATGACCCATTCACATTTGTGAACCATCTTTGCAGCAAAATGCTGTCTTGACTGGTTCAGCCAACTTACAGTATGTGGGTTAAATTGAAAAAACTATTCCATTATGTTGGAATTGTGGGTGCCTGTTTTAGGCTGGAGACATACAATAATCTACTGAATCAAAAAAATCAACAAAAAATGATAGGTATGATGATTTGTTATCAATGAGTGGCACATAGTAGGGCAGCCCTTCTGCCATCATTCTGCACAATTTCCAGATGACCAATCCGTCACTACAGACTGCAGACACAGTATAAAGGCTGAGTAAATATGCAGCTTCTGGATGTTAGTGTGACAGTCTAATGAAGCCATGTGACTGGCTTCTGACTGAGCTGAATTATTCAAATTGAAATGACATGCTCTGGAACGCTGTGGTGAAGCACGTGAGAGAGCAGAGTGAATGAAACTTACTTTTCCCCGGACTGTCACCTCCACTGTTGACAGAGAGCATAGGAGAGAGCATGGAATTAATAAAGAGACAATAAAAAAAAGACATACTTTCTATTTCAGTCTCTCTTTTTCCAAGTGCATTTGAAGCATACAATGTAAACCGATTCTTACTATCTATGAGACGCGAACACTTAAGCATCAACGGGTTTGAGTTAATGTCCGCGTTGCAAAATGCTTGCGGTTAAGGTTAGGTTAGGAGTTTGGGGTAGGGATAGTAATAGACTAAAAGCGAAAGCATGTCAAACATCGCAAAGCGATGTTTGACATGCTTTCGGTTAGGGTTATGGTTTGGGGTTTGCGTTAGGGTTAGTCAGCGGGCAGCTGGCACCAACCCGTTGGCTAAGACATGCTCACCTATGAGACCATGCAGTTGATCGTCAAGAAGTGTTTTCTCCCTGTGAGCGCATGAGTGACTGAGTGAGTGCCCGCCTGACTGACTGACCGGGCTGATGCGTCGTCATCATCTGTTCGTACAATATTATTCCATACCATTTTCCTGTAATGGCCTATGAATGCAACATCAAATCAACGCTAAATGCCAATGACATTTAAGAGGCTTCTATATAGAACCAGCACACCATTCAAAGTAACAGGTCGACCGAATACAGCAGGGCGCCCCCATCCATTGAGTTCAATGTAGTGGTGGCGGTGCCCTGGTCTAGATTATTTCCTCAAGATCAAGTGCACCTCCAAAAAAAGCCTTCACTTCTGTGCCCATAGGGGCTGTCTTCCACATAAAAGACGCACCTTATGTGAGGGAACCATGTAAATAATGGACTTATTGTCATATGTGGGTTATTTGCAATTGAAATAAGCAAATCGAAACTAAACTAAGACATTTCCCCACAGCTTCCTTTGTTCCTGATGGCTGCAATCCAGGATTTACACAGGCCTAGGTAGGCAACCCAGCCTGGCGGAGATACATGTAAAAAGCATGTAAAAGCACCCCTTTTCTAGTCATGAAAGAATTACTGTAATAAACAAACCTTTGTAGTTGTGTCCATGGCCATTGGGATTGTTGCACTTTCCGAAGATGATTTTGTTGTCCTCATCACTGAGGTTTGTGCTACGGAGGAAACACATAACTTGTTGGTTATTGATTGATTGATTGATTGCTTTAGCACAGGAAAGTACAGTTCCATACAAGGTCTGCGGGGAGGATATAAACCCAATAAAGCATATTATGGCTTGATTCACTGGGGTCCTTTACTCAATTCATGAAAACATTTAATGACGGTTAGAAGTTAAAAAAAGAACAATATGTACAGTAAACAGTTGGGGGGTAGGTGAATGAATTTGTTGCCACCTAATTTGAGAGTTTATTATAGGAGAGTAGGGATTGACTGACTAGGCTAGCTGCAATAATCACGTTTTAGGTGTGCAGAAATGTATGCATCCATTCTCAATCTTTATTATCAATAGGCCTGCTTTTTTCCTAATTTACAAGAATTAAGAATGAACAAGAAACCATGCATGACGTGTGGAAGGAGTACCACCAGGCAGCACTCGAATACAGCCTCTTAAAAAAAACTACAAGTCCCATGGGCCTGTGCGGCTGATTCATGATTCACGGACGTCATATTTTGCTCAGTATTTACTATTACAAAAGGAAAGGAAAGAAAACGCTGTGGCAACAACACAGCCAACGTTAAATCCATTCCCACTAGGCTAAACAACCCATCCATCCATCCATCTATACAGCTTCATCACGTTAAATAATAGCACAGACAGGATGCAGCGTCGCTCATCCCTGTAGCAGTCAGTTGCATTGAAGACACGGGGGTAGTAGGCTACAAACCTGTGAAGTCGGTGACAAGCGCTGAAACTCTGAACTCGGGTAATATATCCAATGCGCTCCGCGACATTTGTGCCAGTGCTGCTGGGAGCGGCCATGAGGACCACCGTGGCTGCCGTGTTGTTGGGATTGTTGGGATATGTAAACTAGGAACAACAAGGCGACGAACACTAGAGAAGAGAAGGATAATCTTCTGTTCAGCTAAACAGACCCTTCCCCGTTCTGTAGTCCTTCCCCTACGCTACAACAAGTCATGCCATGATTGGTCCACATCTGGGCGTAAATAAAGCACACAATTTCCACGTGCTGCCTCGATTTATTTAATTAATTACAATAAAGCTGGCAGTGTAGGGCAGTGGTTCTCAAAGTGGGTTCTAAGGGGAGAAGCTAAATGATAGCTATAGGAACCAATGGACCTTTATGGGTCTGTGTAACTCTGTTAGGGTCCATTTGTACACTCTCAGTTAAATTAACATTGATTTTACAATATAAATTGGGGATGGATTGGGGAGATAGAAGTGCCGTTAAATGGGGGCCGTAGACTAATTAATGTCCACCTGGGGGTCCAATTAAACAGGTTGAGAATCACTGCTAGAGCCATAAAACTCTTGGGGTCCCTCAGTCCCTGGCACATCTTTCCAAATGGGGGTCAATTTGGGGTGCCTTGAACAAGAAAAATGTGGGAACCACTGCACTGCCCTACCTGTATTTGCCCTTTATATGGGTTATAAGGTATTACACCATTTATAAGGTATTACACAATTAAAAACCATTCATAAATAACACTTACATTTTATAAAATGTGATTCATGAATAGTTTTAATATGCTTTATAAAGCTTGATATTTAGTTAATTAAAAAATAACGAAATATATCCAGCTGTCTAATCATTCATTAATTAGGCATAACTGCATATCAACAGCATGTGCAACCACTCCCTTCTTCAGGGAGATGTTAAAAAAAGAAATCTAAAATAATGCTACACAGTGAAAAATTATGTAATCTTTGTGTTAAATCGACCTTCCAGAGTTCATCTCCAAGTTCCAACCTACCTGTTTTCAGTCCCTTTAACATAATCTCAGATGCATGATGATAAGGTAGGCCTACATAGTAGCCTCCATGTTAAATGTTGACTATTTATTCTCAGACAGAGCAGTCAAAAAGGAAATATCATCCAATGTGGCTGTCATGCAATTAACAGCCTTTATTGGATTCCAAGTCACAAATTGCCTATATTGCAGGGGCGATGTGATATTTCAGAAAGCTTGAGGTGCTCAGGCACTGCCACCTGGACATTGGCATCAATGTTGAAAATTCATTTGAGCTGTTATTTGATTCTGTATACGTATGGTGGCCTCCAAGCTACGATTTATTGTTGATAGAAATATATTTGTACAATATTGCTGAAATGTAGTAATATTGTATAGTTGTGTCGTGATAGATTTGTTTTTCTTAACAATACTGAGCAACAGGAGAGTTCATTCTGTGACTATATTGATGCTTGGTATACTAATTTAATTTAATTAAACTACATTAGAGTTAACATTAATTGGAGTTAGAACGAAGTTCGACCTTTTCCCAGAGAAGAGACAAAATAAATAAATGCCAATGTTAAATGTCAGCTTCCTCTCTTTTCACCTGACTGTGTCGACACTCCACAGACACAATGTCAATGTTTTCTCCTCCGACTTACAACTAGCCAATTGCTCTAATTATGCAACAGACCATGCCAATTTAATCAGAGGGATTCAGATAAGATTGTGAAGCACCCTGCTAGTTGTTAAGCCTTCCATTACTGCAATTACAATTACTGAACAACTTCTGAATATAGAAACATGGTATATTAGGGGTGTACATGGATGTTGGATATAAAACTAAAAAGTTATTATTTATAGCCTATACTGTTCATACAGTATCGTTTGTGTGTGCATGTGCTTGAAATGTAGTTTACGTGTGTTTGTGTGCTTAACCAGGCCTCTCAGAAGCCAATCTAGTATGTGTGTTTAATTCCTCCCTCTAATCCCAGAACGAGGTCTTATTTGATATGTAATCTACCGTAGGTTTAAATACAATCCACCTACCACTGCGAAAACTCATTATCAATAAAGGAACAGGTACAGAACAGCTACAAGACCGTGTTGTGTTGCATTATTCGCGAAGATCCATCTGACAAGGGGGAAACAGTTTGGAGAAAAGATAGATACAGTATACTGTAATAGAAAAGGGGGTGAACTGAAGACGTGAAAGCAAGGCAAGAGGACGATGGGTAACAGTCGAAGCGGAGCTCTGTCGAAGGAGCTGTTGGAAGATCTGAAGCTCAACACTAAGTACAATGAGAAGCAGCTTTCTACATGGTAATGCCACCGGCCACTGGGAAAGCCATGCTATGACCAGAAGACTCCATTATCAAGTGACATGTGATTGACTGTCTGTGTGAAATTGTTATGTACAGCAATATGTCATGGGCAAAACTTTGAGAGTAAATATCTGACTGTCACTTCCTCCATACTGTATTATAGGTATCAGACTTTTCTGAAGGAGTGCCCCAGTGGACGAATCAGCAGGCAGCAGTTTGAAGCTATCTACGCCAGCTTCTTCCCCGATGCTGACCCCAAGTCCTATGCTTGCCATGTCTTCAGGAGCTTTGACACCGATAGGTACATCTATACTGTAACCGATTGTTAATGCCTCCAAGGGAGGGAGTATTGTTTTTATCGGATTTGTCTCTTCCATTATTTAAAGGAGCATCTTGTTTGCACCGTGTACAGGAATTTTGAGATATCATGATCAATAATCAAGATCTAGAATGGCATGAATGACACTGCCTACCTTTCAGGAAAAGGTGGACAGTGGTCCCTAAATGACCTGATTCGATTTTGGGGTTCAAATTCAATTCAACTACTAACTAACTACAACATGATGCAGCTGAAGTTAAAGATAGACATGTTTACTATAATTGACAAATAATAACATGGTCTTTCATTTGGCAACATGACTTTTGTCAAACTTGGATCAATTTCCAAATCAAGAACACATCTCCCAGGCAGGAGGGTTTGTTGCTGTGCCTGGCACCACTTGTTTTTCAGTACGGTTTCAGTATTTAGGTGTTAATAGAACTCCTGATTTCATTTTTGTACAAAATACCCATATTTACATGTACACGTTTTAAATGGGAGGGCTATAATTATGCCATTGCGTGTGTTTTTGAGAACCCCATTGCTACATGATGTACATTATTGTACATTGACTTCACCTCCTGTCTGAATTGAACCAGTGATGGCACACTGGACTTTAAAGAGTACATCGTGGCACTGCACCTGACCTCCTCAGGGAAGACCATCGAGAAGCTGGAGTGGGCCTTTAACCTGTACGACGTGGACCGCAACGGAACCATCACCAAGAACGAGATCCAGGAAATAGTCAAGGTGAGGGGAGGAGAGGAGCTATAGAAATGTAGGGAAACAGAAGCATCTGTAAGGCCAACATACATGAATACTTTATACTTGATGATCTTCTTAACCCACGATCCATGTCTGTGTTTTAGTCCATTTTCTACATGATCTCCAAAGAGGACCAGAAGAACCTTCCTCAAGATGAGAACACACCAGAGAAGAGGGCCGACAAAATCTGGGACTTCTTTGGCAAGAAAGAGCAAGGTATAGTTACTTAGATATGTTTGTAAGTCTCTTCTTTACCTCAGGGAGGGCTTTTGTAGGTTAGTTCTGTATGGTTTGCGGTTATCTATCCATTGCATAATGTCTCCACAGACAAGATCACAGAGGGGGAGTTTATCCAGGGAGTGATGGACAACAAGAACATCCTTCGACTCATCCAGTTTGACGAGCCGCAGAAAGTCCAGGAAAGACTCAAGGAGAAAAAGCAATGATTTGTTTACCCAGAACATTTTATTTAATAGTATTAATGTTATAGTACAGTAGCTTGGTTGATCCTTTATTTTTTGGTGGTAAGCTGGTGTCCCTATTTTGGGCATCTCATTATAGTTGGGTGGGGAAATATATATTCAAGAAAATGTTTAAAAACGTTCACAAAATTGTTAAATATTTCCCCCCCAAAAAAATGCTGATCTAGAATCTCACAATGGGTTGCGTTGAGCTTGTAGAACAGCAATTTTTTGGGGGGGAAATATTTAACAATTTTGTGAACGTTTTT
>OOFJ01000113.1:1631-13641 GCA_900323375.1 Benthosema glaciale | reverse complement strand
TTTTCCTCTCCTCGCAATTCTTTGAGACACTTATTTTACATAATTTATATACTAACAATAGAAACTTTCAGATAGGGCTTGACTTACTGATGAACATTCAGCCAATTCCATAATATACTAGAAAGAAATGCCATTGCCTCCTCACCTCTGACAAAGATAATTTTCAGTGAGCTTTTCATGTGAAGGCCTCCTTTCATGCAAGTGGCACTAGCAATCAGGGCAATTAACATATTAATTGTTTATTTGTGTTCTGAGTCTGACTCTGCCATCCATGAGTATTGTTTAAGTGACGGAGCATGTTACCCTAATGCATACAAGCATGACATGTGCGTGCGTGCGTGCGTGCGTGCGTGCGTGCGTGCGTGTGAGACAGAGGTACAGAGAGAGAGAGAGAGAGAGATGGAGCTTGATGTTTGTGTGTCTGCATGTTTGGTTGTTTGTGTTTGCAGTGTGTGCGTGTGTGCGTGCATGTCAGTGCATGGGCATGTGTGCGCACCATGGTGTGTAATCAGACTCGCTTTGGAACTTTACAAGAAGTCATTAACAGTCAAGACTATTGTGCAGACTCCATGATTTCAAAGGTGCTCCACAACAGCTTGTGTGGCGAGGGCTGATTGAACCGGAGCACTTGAAAGGGGAAGAGAGACGTCAGGTTCGCAGCATCCTGTCGTGGCCCATCTGCCTCCCTCTCTGCTCCTGCCGTCAGTCCCCTTTGTGAGGAAGAAGGGGTTTGAACATCAAAGAGCATCCGTGCTACCTTGGAGACAGAAACAATTAGTAAGGGATCTGTTGAAAGGTGGCGTAGGGGGAGCCCTGCATGTGCTATGAAACTCAAAAAAATATGTCTGGGGATTGTTGCCGATCTGCACTCAAAACTACAAAAAATTACACCATAATGATGGTGAGGGCAAAACATTTTGAAAAAGGGTCTATTTGCTCTGAGATTACTACTAAATGGTTAATTCATAGAGCTCCCCACAATGTGCAATACATTTACACACACAGAGCAGCCACACACCAAAAGGAAACCAAGGCACCAGCCTGCTCACCAAGAGCCATTAGTGGTGCGCGTCTTGCTCAAGGACACTTCAACACTAACCCAGGGTGAGACACAGATCGAACCAGGAACATTCCGATTCCCAAACGGACGCTCATATCTCCTGAGTCACTGCCGGCCGGATGGTGGAAATTATACTGCATTGTATGAAGTCCCCCAGTTACAATCTCTTATCTGACATAATTGTCTTTTCACACATTGAGCATTGTGCATCACCGCTTTACGCTATATTACAAACCAAAATTGCAACATGAACTGGCCCAGATGAGGCTACCCACCGATAACACCTCTGGCTGTGATAAGTATATTCTCATTAACACGTGTATCTCACAATATCTCGGCAGTAGCCCTGTTTGAGTCCAGAGCAAATCTCACAGGGACAGCGCCTCATATAGAATACCCTTGAGCTGTTTCACAGCTAGCTGAAATCTCCTACATGTCTTTGCTGGCTGGCTAAGCAACCCCACCTACTTTGCACCTTGCCTTGCATTTCATTATAAATCTGAGGTCTGGGTTTTTAGTTGGTGCCTACCTATATAGTAAATTGCATTTGTCATCCGTGACCAGACGTGTTAAAAGGTTGCACCAAACAAGCAAAGAAATTGGGTCAATATCACCTGGTCCTCCATTTCGGGGTCAAAAACACTAACAAATGAAAGAAACCCAGGCTATTGTATGCAGTTTGCGCACAGCTTGGCATTACTCACTATGTAATTCTCACCTCAAAACATGTTTTAACAACCACAACTGATAATGAGGGCAGGTTTACAATCAAATGTAACACTCAATTAAAATCCAAGACTTTCTCTGAATTACTCATCTCTTTAACACTTGTCATTTTGCAAAGCACCTTTGTACACAGATACGTTTATATATGTAACCGCCGATCAAAAAGAGACAAATAGACGCCATTCACCCAACTTCAACATGCTAACAGATATAGAGATGTAATACAAATACACACACTTGAGGGAATGAGTAAAGCACATAATAAAAACATACCTTGAATAATTAAGGAAAATAGAAAGGCAATAATATACCAGAGCGCAATAATTGCAGCGTTCTTCATATTAAATCATTGTACATTTACCTCACACAGTAATTCATCGTTGCATGTTTGTAAAAAAGCTTTCCATGGCTTATTAGCCACAGCGGGGCTCAGCATGTGAGCTGGCATATTAGAGTATGAAAGAGTCAGCAGATGCATTAGATGTGATTGGAAATTTCAATCACTCACTAGGCTGCAATGTAATCTCAGGAGTCAGGGATGCTGAGCACATGCATGTTAAAGTGCACACCCGAATGCACCTGAATGCACCATTAACAAGTGTTTCTAACAATAACTGACACTAGCTTATATAGGAATATTTGTTTATATAATGACCTCAAGTGGGTGTATTTCTTTCTAATCTGCTACACAAACCACTTTATTAGTAGCTCACATTCAAAATGCTTAATTCATATTCCGCGTGTACAGTAGGCTACAACATTTGTAAACTGGATGTTTTTTTCTTAGGGAAGTGGAAGATGACAGCAAGATTATGTTCCCAAGTCTGACATCCAGGCGATATCTTGTTGTGACAATAATATTAATTTTCATATCAAAAATAGAGAAAATAGACAGTCTGCCTTAGAGCTCCACAATGAGGCACAATGCCACAACAAAAAGAGTGACGAGGAAAAGGCAATACTTATGCCGTATCACGATATTATGATTTATTAAACCCTAGACAATGTTCACAATATTGATATAATGTGGATATATTGCCCGGCCCTACTCATGCTGTTTTGTTGAGACTGAGCTCAATTCTAAAATCAAACATTTTTTGGATATGGAGAGCGGTATTTATTGCTCTCATGATTCCCTCTCAATTGAGTGTTTGGTAAATGGTAAATGGTGCATTTATATAGCGCCTTTGTCCAAGGCGCTTTACATAGATTGTGCATTACATTCACCCATTCACACAATCAGGAGCAATTCGGGGTTAAGTGTCTTGCTCAAGGACACATCGACACTAACTCTGGGGGAGCCCGGGTTTGAGCCGGCAACCTTGCGGTTGTCATCCAGTCACTCTACCCCTGAGCCACCACCGCCCCAGTGTTTGTGAGAAGAGGATGAACAGACTGGCCGACAAACTGCGCCTTATTGTAGACCTCTTATAGGCATGGGAAGGGAACAAAGTGTTGTTTGGCAGCAAATTTCTATTTTAGTTTAGTCTTTGGAATGAAACTTAATTTAGTTTTAGTCATATTTTAGTGGAAACTGGAATGTTTTAGTCTTAGTCTAGTTTTAGTCGACTAAATCTACAGTTGATTTAGTCTACTAAAATGCATATTGGCGGCGGGCCTTGATGCCGTAGTAATGACTGTTGAAAATAGAGTTCTACAAGGTCACAACGCATCGTATCGTGACGCGTTGTGAGCTTGTAGATCGGCTATTTTCAGCATGCAACCAAGTGTAAAATGACTTATGCTGAACTTTTTCATTTAATTTTCGTCAGTGGAAAAAGGTAGTCGACGAACATTTTTCATCTTAGATTTAATCGACGAAAACAACACTGGGATGAACAGACAGACAGACAGACAGATTTGCTGGCCGACAAAAACTGCGCCTTGTAGACCTGGTCTAGGCATGCGGGAACAGAACAGCATTTGTGGTACCACTCCCTGGGACAGGGTCCGACCGAGGACCGGCTCCAGTTCAGGGTCACATCAAAGAGTGTGAATGCAGCAGCACTAACGGGGCTGCTTGGGGTCAGGGACACCGGCTGAGGGATTTAGTCATTTTGGGGCTTATGTGAAGCACCATGGAGAGAGACCATAAAAGCACAATGTCACCAGTGTGACCTGCAGTCGGGGGGATACATACCAGGAGCAATTTGAGTGGTACTGTACACTGTTCTGAGACAATTAGACATGCACTGCAGAATCCTTTTAACCACTATATAAACCTGCAGTCCCTTTTGGGCATGTCACCACTCACCAAAGGGGGAAAAACATGGATCTGCCCTTTTGACTATTCTTGATAATTTGTCGAAATCTTTTTTTACATTTTCTCTTATAATGACAAGCTCACACCATGTGCATATTGTGCGCTTATTGTTTTTGAGCAGCGCTATAGCCCCTTCTATACATATAGCTTTTGTCCTCACACGTCTCAATATTTGCCATTGACAATGAAAGGAGAAATTGTGTCAAATTCGTGGCAACAAATCATGAGCATGTGAATGATGTATAATGATAAGAAAGCCCCTCACTTCACACCGGTGTGATTTTATTATTATTATTATTATTATGTAGTATTATTTTTTATTAGGCTATATTAATAATTTGTGTTCTATTATACACTTAGAATATAGATTTTTCTCCCCTTTTATCCCCAAATGAATGATTCATACCAATGAATTCAGTGCCACCGCTGTTGTACCCCACTGGCTCGCCTGCCAGTGAGGAGCCCCCACCAGCAGGTCCTCGCTCTAAAGCCGTCGGTCTACTCCACGCGCTCAACATTACCCGCTGACAGTCTCCTTCCCCGGCCGGCCCTTTAGGAGTATGTGCTGCTTTGACAAATATCAGCCACCCTCCCCGGCTATCTTCCCTCCCTCCCCGAACATGAATGGGCCAATTGTGTTTGTATATAGACGATCAGCAAAGCTGGATGCACCGCGGTGGATTGAAACCCCTAGACTCCTCAGTGATGCGCATGTACTTTACCACTGCACCACCACAGATCAGCATGCATATAAATGACATGCGGTGTCATATATTTGGCATGCAGTGTCAGATCAACATATGGAATGAATTATGTACTGGCCATATATGGAGCGTGTTTTGAGTGTACAGCTTTCGATGAGGTCGGATCAACATATGGAATGCCAGAACAACAGGAAGGACAGGTGGGGAAGGATCAACATATGGAATGTCAAAACAGGTCAACTCCATATATGGAGATCTAAGGGTTTGAGGTCAGATATAGAGTTGTTGTGGCTGGCTCCATATATCGGTATGCAGATCTAGGTGATGATCCAGTCTTCTCCATGTATGATTGATTATCCATGGTTAGATGTGGTCAGTGTCGTGATCTTCACATATTGAGATGTCCATATATGGTGTGTGACATGTCACAAGGTGTGACCATAAATGGCGGTGTGATGTCACAAGGTGTGACCATAATAGGTGTGATGTCATGAGACGTGACCATATATGGAGGCGTGACACACTAAAAATGCGCGACTTCATAGTTAACTGCGACCTTCGATCGCAATTATATAGGCCCTACACTGCATACTGAATATTGCACATACATACTTACACGGGTGGATACACATACACACAGACACGCATACTTTTTATCCTTTTGTTCTTACTCACCTTAGTACTTTCATGTTTTCACCTCTTCCCTGTACGTCTTACAAACACACACACACACGTATGCACACGCACACACACACACACACACACACACACACAAAGACATATATCTGTCCATGCACATAAATCCAAAGCAATAAATTTGTAAGGATAATGATAGTAAATGACAATGGTAATTTTGTAACAGTCAATTTCCCGCAGAAGTCCAGTAAATTTGCGGTGTTTTTTGCCTTAATGTGGCTCGCATGGTGACCATATATCATCCACTCCTCTGACATTTACTGGGCACAACGACACTCGCAGGAGACATTCAGATCAGTCTCATCCGCATGCATCGCTCCCAAAACATCCATCTGGGAATAATCCCCCGGCTTTTAGGGGCAATAAAGCTCATCAGATGCTGTTTCCCTGTCGCAGATCAGTCCCTGACCTTGCACGGTGGATTCAACACACACAAACACACACGCTTGCACGCACGCCTGCCAGAAGCACGCATGCACGCACACGCACACACAAGTTAAGATAATCAACGAAAGCTTGTACGAGCACAGGGTGAATCTATCGAAAGTTATGTTTGCCTAACACTGGGCTGGGCTGGGCGGAGGGATGGAGATACAGGAGCAGAGCAACTGCTGTTGAAATTATGTTGTTCAGTGAAGCAACAAAAATGAAGAAGGGGATGGGAGATGAAGGGGGGTCTCTCTGCACTGTGGTGGCACTGAGCGGTATGGGGTGGAGGGATTGGGCAACAGCTGTGAAATCAAAAGTTGTTATAGTCTGAAAACCTCTCACTTTCAAGTGAGGCCAGGATGCTTATTAAAGAATTATCTGCATACTTGTTATATCCCCATGTGTCTCATGCGGTCTATCATTAGTTTCACATCAAGAAGAGACCTGTCTCAAGTTTGGGCTTAATGTGTCCTCCCCGCTTTGTTCACTGACCGTTAATGAGTGTCTACCACTGTTGCGAGCAGCTCTCACGTTCTCACCCACTTGTTATGCAGTAATGAATCAAGCTCTCTTACCAGCACACAGTAGCACGCTGAGGACAGACCGGGGAAGCAGCTCACAGGCACCTCTCAGTAGGGAGGATCACAATGTCAGCTCACTCTGCTCGGAGAGAGACACATTCTTCTTGCTTTTTTTTCCTTTTTTGTACCCCTCTTCACATCTGCACATCTGCGGTCGTAATGCATTGTGACTGATAGATTGCTAATTGTGCCAGAGCTCCAAGCCTACATGGCCAATTTAAGTCTTCAGTCAAAGTTAAACCACCCCGGCATAGCAATGCTGCCCCCCAGTGCCCCATGTAGAACCGATTCGATGCCATTGCGGCTTGAAAGGGCTTGCTACACCTGTCTTTTAAAATAAGGCAATCCTTTGTATATGTATATTCGGATTTGTTTTACAGTTACTTGCACTGTATTGTTAATCAGTCAGTGGCATAATTTGTTTGTACATTTTAAAATAACACAGCAGTCAAACATTGAAAAAATAAAAAATAAAAAAATCTCCTCGCCTAAGCCGGCAGGACTGTGTGATTTTTCAGCTCTGGATATGTAGCTGGCATCCAGCCAAGAGAATGCCATTCTTTCTATTCTTCAAAGTGCATTTATATTACTACCGCTTTTGGCAGGCAGGCCTCTCTGGTGGTTAAGGCATACAGCGCGCCTCCCTGCCTTACGGACGATGATTGTGATAGCTGTAGCATAAAAACTGTTATTGGCCTTGTTTGCTGATGGTTATTACAAGGGTATCAAAAAAATCCCACAAATAGGTCTCCCACTAAAAAAAAAAGTCCACCCACGCTGCACGATGGTGAACGTAGACGCTAATGAATAGGTGATTCAAATGATTGAACTTCTATCATAAATATTAAATGTTACTCTGCCCTTGGTTACCTTTGCTGCCAGACAGAGCCTTTGTCATGTATACTATGGCTGTTTAGCTTTTTACTTATTGACAGAGGTGACAGTAGGGGACATTTCAAAGACTGCCAGCTCTCTGGGGTTCACATCTCGATGGTGAAATGGCCCTTTGTAGTGCCCCACTGTGTAGGCTATGACTCCTGTTTGTTGTCCTGGTGGTTTCAAAGTTGTTATTGTTACTTTGAAGACATAGCACGTCATCATTACTCTATGTCCTTTATTTCATCAGGTAAAAAGTCTCATTGTGATTAAAATCTCTTTTCCCAAGAGTGACCTGGCCAAAAGCCATGAACATGTTACAGTAATAAGCACAAACATTTATACATTTATAATATATTTTAAAATGTATTTTCGTTGCACGTTTAAGCCTGTCTACATACTGTATTATGCCCAGTGCCTATATTTAACATAGATCTGTGTGATGGGTCAGCACATAATCTTGAATGTTACACTGCCATTAACCACTTAAACCCATCACACAAAATCTCTGCACCAGAAAGCTCACAAGCTTTTTTTTCTTTTTTTTTAACCGTCTGTTCGCCTATTACAGTAGGACATGCGTAGGCTAGAACAGGGACACTATAGGGTTTATGTGGTTAAAAAAGAAACAGGACCGAAGATGGAAATGTCAAAAATGTCAACTTCCTAACCCTCTGTATTCTATAAAGTTAGCTGCGTGGCCATGCAAGCTAATGGGGATGCTGCATGCAGGGAGCTCAATGCTCGCATCTGCCCTTTGGGCACTGCTAAGGGGCAAACCTGGCCAACGGCAGAACAACACCATGGCTGCTATACAGTCCACCAGAGTCACCTCAGGCTAAGTGTGATAGCTACAATACAACGTTTTAAATTGGGTGACTTATTGCTTGAAGCCAGTGATAAGAATTACACTATTTGTGAAGCACAAATAGGATATTGTATTGTTTGGAGAGGATGTCCTCTTTTTTTTGATGCATGGTGTGGAGTGATGGTTGTTATGAAATAAATGCATGTCCTTTTTCAAATGGCTTTCGAAACAGAGCCAAGTTATTGTTGCTATCCACAAAATATAAACATTTAGAGGCTGTCAGTTCTGATGGTAACCATGCAAGGAACCACCGCCCAGTGAGGGTGGTTCGTTGCATGGTTGCCTCCACCGGGTGTGCGTGTGCGAGCGTGTAATGTAATGTACTGTACATTGTAGAGCGCTTTGGATAAACGTGCTAGACATGCAGACCATTTAGGTGTGAATAGTGTTAACCATTAAGACCTGAAACCCGATTCTACAAAATGTCTTCTATATGTCCTGACAATTTTCTGGAAAAACGAATGTTTTTATATCAGTGGTTTTAAAAAAAAAATCATGGCAAGGACCCCCAAAATTATATTTTTTCCAGGACCCCCAGAAGCAAAACATTTTGTTCAAAACATTTGCTATGAAAGAATATTAAAATATTTTTTTCAATAACTAAAATAAGGGTTGAAGTGGTTGCCGTTCCAGGTCTTAATGGTGTTAAGTAAATTTAGTCATGACTCGTGTTCCCTGTAATAACTAACACTAGAGCAAGGTCAGTGGCCACTGGTCTGTGGTTGGTTGTGCATGCAGGCAGGGACAGAATGAATCTGTAGGTGTTGATAAAACAACAGCAGGCCATCACAGGAAAGCATCCCTTGAAAGGCAACCAATGCTCATATGGTAGAGCCAATCCAGTCCAATCCTCTATATTTATCACGTTTCAAAACTCAAGGTTTACAAAGTGCTGTACTACAGGGGAAAAAAACAACAGCACAACAGCAAGAACACACAGTAAAAACAGTGAAACAACTGAGACACATCACTGAAAAGTACAAGAAGCAGCAGCGTCAGACAGTGAAACAAAACAGAACATGGACCAAAGAAACTCTCAAGTGGGGTTAAAAGCCAACGTATAAAGGTGGGTCTTAAGGGGAGATTTAAAAGTCTTGATGGAAGAGGGGTCAGGTGCCTAGAAACTATTTTCTTCTCCGTTCATTAATGCTACCTTTCTTATGGTGATGCTCATTGGCCAGGAGAAAATAAATACATATGACTTTGAAACTTGGGTGACAGTTTGGTCTGACTTTAATTCATGGAATGAAATGTACATTTTGCTGAATTCCTCATTTCCCAATTCTTGTAAAGGCCATGAATCCTGTATTGATTTACAAGCAATGGTGGAATAGGTCATTTATTGAAACAACGCACAGTAAGAGGTGCACCGTGTGCAATATATTTTGATATCATTAAAACATACTCCGTCCTGAATACCACGTTTAATACAGGTGCTAAAACATGAAATGCATTGTAGCATGGCTTAGGCTTAGCTATCCAACAATGCAAACTGCACTCTCATGCAACATATACTGTAGAGAATCCAAGCCATATAGGCTATAGCGAGAATTTTGCTTTTTGTCCTGGACAGTAAACTGCAATGTAAACACTCCCCCACATTTCTCACGGTCGGGAGACAGCGTTGTAAAATGCCCAGATTAATAGAGCAATATTCGACTCCTCCCCCAGGTTGGAAGGGCAAACCCCTGTGGCGCTCCTGCATCAAATGTGCCCTCCCGGTGACTCTGCATTGGAGATAAACTTTCCCAGACTACATTGCTCATCAGTGGTCGGCAGCAAGCTTTTATTGCCAGAGTTCCAGCATGGAGCAATTAACAGCTCACCATGGTCCCTGTATAGCACACAGATGCTGGATGGGCCAGGTAAGCACATGCCGCCACACTCTCCCACTTTCCCATACTTTCTCCCATCCCCCCACCCTACTACTTACATACACCATCATCACCACCACCACTACCCCCCAAACCCCAGCCCCCGGGCTTTGCTGTAATGCATCTCCCGTTGCACACTGTTCTATAAATTGCCAATGGCACGAGGAGGCAGATACAAATAAAGGTGATTTAGCCCAAAGAGATGCTGAGCGATGGCTCTCATTAGTCCGGAGTGGAGACCAAAGTCGAGATTTAACTGAGAGGGATTCCTGGCCATTAGCACACTGGCAGTGGCTGTATTGATAGGTTTTTAATAAGACGCTACATTAATGGTTATCATGAGTGAGTGGGTTTATGGTAATGGGAAAAGGCAGAGGAGGGGAGAGGAAGTCTCCAATGTGTTTTCTGTCAAATTCAACCTCGGCTCGGCTCCTGATGCCCGCAGTTAGAGCTTGTACCCTATACGCGCGCGGCGGCTATTCGTGTCACGCAAACTTTATGCTATACAGCAACTGCTGCAGTGTCCACAGTGAACGCAGCCCAGATAAAGAGACTTTTTAGCAGTGAATTGAGTGATGTGCACAGGGAGGGGGTGGTGTCAGTGATGAACGACACCAGAGGGATGTCTCCTGTGAGCACGGAAGTCTTCATTTCCTCCTATTAATCAGTTGGACTAATTCTCCCCTCATTCCATTTTTAACCCTACAGTGTCACTGACTTCAGTTGCTCTAATTGAAATATTAGCGCCCAGTTAAGTAAATGAAGACAATTTAATCAGTCCCCTTCTAACTCTTTCTTTTTTGCCTTTTCCCCAATGCGTCAGTGAGATTTTTCTATTAAAGGGAGAAGTTGAAGGATCAATTTGCAAGGTCTTTTTTTAAGCTATAAGCTGACAACTCTATTGTCTACATGTCAAAAGACAGTGAGACTAACATTGTGCAAACGTGAACTTTGCCCAGGGCTGTCGGAACCCGTTAACTCTTCTACCCCTTGTTAATTCCTCCACTCACCAGTGGAGATCCAGGAGAGTGAGAAGGCTCTGGGAGCCATTAGCCACCGAAAGGACTTTTCATTCAAAGCGGCTACAGTCTTTCCCATCTACAAATATACATTTTTACTTTCCCAAAATTGCAACCTTACCCTTGTTAAAGGAACTCAAGATAATTTACAATTTAGGCATTTAGCAGACTCTTAATCCAGAGTGATTTACAGTAAGCAAGAACAACTGTAGAATCATAAGTAAACTAAGAATAATCAGCCCAGGCCCGGGCAGCTTCCAAATGGGCACACAAGCCCCGAAAATAAATGATAATGAAAAAGATAATCAGCCCAACAAATCTTATTTGTCAAAATCATTGCTGTCTTATCAAGGGAGGGCCTGTAATGTTATACGTTTTGCCATTCTGTCGATAAAGGCAATTAACAGAACTTAATTCATGCAGCTTATAGTACAGTTTAGCTGGGTTTTGTTTTTGTTTTGGGTTTCCACAGGGACAAGCACACCACATGCAGTTTAACTCCATGAACCCTAGCGTCCATATTCTGGCCATGCCATAATACTGTAGGAGCTACTGTACAGTGTAGGTGAACATTTGGAGGAAATAGCAGATCTACATGCTCACAAGCTTGTGGATTGGTTATTTTCACTATTTCACACCATTACAAAGTACAATATATGGTCCAAGTTGTTAAAGCTAGCTAATATTGAGTAATAATAGTCTGTCAATCACAGAGAACTAACATTGTAGCCATGATTCAGAGCATTATTACAGTGATGGATCCTGACACATACAGTAATTGTAATCCATGCAGGAGCCAGCTGGTCCAAAAATGATCTAATTAGGTTCTGTGGAAAACCCAAACCACAACACTTTGCTTGAAATTAATTTCAAGCAAAGTGTTGTGGTTTGGGTTTTCCACAGAACCTAATTAG
>OOFJ01000103.1:0-10196 GCA_900323375.1 Benthosema glaciale | reverse complement strand
GGGGGGGGGGGGGTTGCCTGCCGCGGTGCCATAATAAATACAGGAGATGGTCATTAAGATCATGGCTTTAATTATTAAGGTTAAGCATGTAGTCATGCTTAAAAGTTAATAGGCCTATAAAACTTACTTAAAAGTGGTGAAGTGGTCCTTTAAAGTTTAAAGGACCACTTCACCACTTTTCAACCTATGTTCATATAACTGGTCCTCACTAATGTTCATGATAAAATACCACATTTTGTCTATGTCTCATAGGAGGGCTGTGGTCAGTTCAGAAACCGTCCTCACTAGACAGATTTCTTTTTTAAACAATATTTTTTAGAAGAAATATTTATATTTTTATGATCATGAGAACGATGGCTTTCATTTTCGCATTGGAACTTTTCAGGGAAAGAAAGCCTGCAGTTTCTATTAGCATGGATTCCCCATCGATGATGCGCATGGAGGACAGTTTAAATACTTGCAATTGCAATCATGCATAGAAAGTTTGTTTTTATGGCCATGCATGAACCCTAGTTTTATAACAGTTGTTATCTAGAGTAAAGATTGGACTTTGAACTTCGCTGAGAATTCTCCTTAACAGACAATAGAGCAGGACATACGGTAGGCCTGCAAAACAAACACAGCACTCATTAATCAAACTGAATGTTTCACCACCTTTTGTAAGCAAATATTCTATTAAGGATGTTTGGAAAATGGTCAGTAGGGGTACAGTACATGAAATAATATTGTCGTAAATAATGATTTTTTTTTTTTTTACATCACCAGTGTTCGGCAGTAAACAATAATTACTTTCCCCAGTAACTAGTATTTACAATTGCCAAAACGGTAACATTAGTTAATAAACTAAGTAACCTTGAGTTACTAAGTTATAATGAACGCAATTGCTTTTTGTCCAAGATATTTATACTCCATAGGAGGTTGTCAGATACTGTAAAAGAAAAAAACAGGACAACTAATCAGTTCTGTTCTTTTTAAGCATGCATACCCCTTTCACAAAACGATGATGTAATGTGAATGTGCAAAAGTAATAATTTGTATAATTTGTAATTATCTTACTCTTGATGCCAAGTAATAAGTAATGTAAGTAATTATTTTTTATTATTATTAATCTAGTAACTTCCCGAATGAATAGCCCAACACTGGAAAGCTCTCTTTAAAATGTTTCGAACAGATAATTAGGGTGTGGTCGAGAAAATACTATTTCTTATCTTGTTCCCATGTTTTCACAGAATAATAAAAACTAAATACAGGATTGTACAAATAATACCCTATTCATACTTTATGGTCAAATATGGTCATAGTAGACAAATACGGTACGGTAGTACAAGTCACAACTGCTCAGGTGTATGACAGCCTGTATTGTGTAACAACAGCATTAAGAATAAGTTGGTAAATTAAACTTACAGTTTCTGGGTATAATCCTGACAGTGAAAGATAATCACGTCTGTCTTCCAAATCCACATCACACCTGTGTCAGGCTGGTTAAAACCTCATGAATAATATAGTCATAGAATATGGCTTTGGACTTCCTACTCTCTCTCTAGATTGGTGCAGGTCATGTCATGTTATTTGTTGTCTCCCCTAGGCGTATGTTGTGATAAGAGAATGCGGAAGCGTCGCCTCAGAAATACCCAACCCAATACAAATGGCAGCAGCACAGGTGAAAGAACAGGACAAGCAGGCTAAAACCACCGAAGAGGCGCACACAGTAAAACCTGCATCGAGGTATGAGGACTGATGGGAAAGACAGTGATGTATTTTTCACATTGGCCTGTTATAGCGCTAGTAGAAAGTGGATTTTGCTAAATACAATTTTGGAACAAACTGCCTCAATACATTTATTTGAACTTTCAATTTGCTGTCAAAGGAGAAAGAATAAATGGCACCGTTTTCACATTGGTCTATTAGCACCACCAGGAGGCCACAATATCCTACCTGACCTGGCGGAGACCTGTGCTCAGAGGAACACTTTTTCTAGTTGTACTTGTAAAACACAGGACAGAATTTGTAAATCATTCCTTTTTTTATTTAATTTTCTTACCAGGGAGATTATTGTCCAGATGATAAAAAATGTAAATTATAAATGCATTATAATACATGATTCCTCTTTGGATTGCAGCATAGAATTACATAAAACAATTAAATTAATCAAAACCCAAACTTGTGCTCAGATTTCTTTCTTTTTTTAAAGTCTTAATATTCGCATACACACACACACACACACACACACACACACACACTCTTAAGATACATTCCCACAACACAAATAAACATTGAGACACACGCAGTCAACAGTAGCGGAAGAATTGCTATTGATAAATATTATTACTGATATAATACTGCTGATCGGTTGTATTGATAACACTCATGAGTTGAGAAAGAGGTCAGGAGGCTGATGGACTGGCGAGGCCGACATCAACAGGTAAGGCTACATTCCAGTGTCTCTTCACTGTGTACAAACCAGTTTGTCAACTGGTGGGTTGCAACTAGAGTTGTTAACGATACAGTAACTACATTGATTTAAATTTCAACGATCCTTTCAACTATATCGATATGCAGCTACATATACAAAAATAGAAATAAGGGTTTAATTACTATTCCACTCCATATTGGGTCTATCGATTAGTGTGTAATCTCTGTGTTTATGTCAACATGAATCACTGTTTACTTATTTATATCCATAATGCATTCCCCCTAAAAACAAACATTTCACACAGATGAAATTTTGCAAAATAATTACAATAACAATTTGAAATCATTGTTCGTACATAAACGTCATAAACGAACCAATGCATCGTCCATGTATCCTAAGCCATGTATTGTGATGCATATCTTATCGCTGTTAAAATGTATTGTAACACCCCTAGTTGCAACCCATACACCGCTCATACACGGTCATAGCCAAAACTTAGGAAGGGAAAGAATATGGTGTTAAATATGTCATCTTCACAGCTTGGAACCTGACAGAAAGTCAACTGAAAACCATTGATCTCTTTTTCCACCTCATTTGGGGGTTATTTTAGAGACATTGTCAATACAACTAGACCAGAATTATAGGCCTAGAGACCTGAATGAAAACAAAATGAGAGCAATGTCAGTTGAATGTGCGGGAGAGAAAGAAAAACAAAAAACAAATGTAGTGAGATTTTACAAATGTCACATAGCATCAGATCCTTGTGGCCTTGGTGGTGAATAAAGTGATTTCCAACTCCCCTTAGCTGTCCAGCCCTGCCTCAACACAGCTCCACTCAGTACAGGACACTATCCCCCATCTCGGATCAAAAAGGCTTGAGGAAATGTCAACAAAAGATGGACTTCAACACGAGCACCAGTAGTTAACACAGAACATGATGACCACTTGACCCTCAGAAAGAACATCTTGCTGGGCAAGTCACCAAATGGCCCCAAAGTTTTCCTACAAATGGGTCGTTGAAATGATGCTTGGACTTCCCTCCTTAAGTGGCTGGCACATTGTTTGCAGTGGCAGCCGCAGCGAGGGCCTGCATGACCAGCTGCGTTTGACTGCTGGTCATTGTGGCATTTAAACAGCAGGGGTTCCTGTTGGGCAGTGTTGAAGCCAGGCAGGGCAGTGTTATATCTGGGCTACTGAGAAGAAATGCTGAGCCTCCACACAAGTATAGGAGGCTCCGGCGTCTGTACAGAAGCACCATGCTGCTGTGTAGCGAGTCCTTCCAAAGCACAAGGCAAGGTTAAGTGACAACTAGCACCCCCTGCTGGCTGTGTTCGTTCCTGAGAAAATCCACATGGACTGTGCTCAGCTCCTCAATGGGCTGCTGCCAAGCGTTTCATTGTGGAAGCTTAACTGCATGAACTTAACGGTAGAGTCATTTTGAAAAGACAAAGACTACAACCTTGCAATACACCTTTCTCATGGCAGCCATAAGTAGCGTAATGTAATTTCCTTCACTGATACTATACAGTAGGTTGCATCAGGTCAGGTCAAACAGTCAGGGTGCTGCTATTGTGCATGTTGGCTAGACTTCGCTACACCAAATGGAACAGAGTCTTGATTCTGTCATTGGTATTTAGCTCCTGTGAAGGAATGGCTATTTTTCAATAAGGTCCCATTACTGTATGTTGTCTGCGATTGACTGCTGTCCCTTCCACAGTCACAATCTTTACCGCACTGGTAAAGATTGTAAGATTGCAAGCGATCATATTCATATTGAATTAAATGCAAAGAACAACAAATATTCAATGCATCTACAAAATGAAGTATTTTGTTCACACTGAGCATCTTTTCCTTATTTACACGCCAGTGTAGAGGAGGATAGGATCGACATGCAGCACAGGACAGCTCTCCTGCTGGAATGGAACTGTTATCACTAAGCTTTGAACACAGCCACTAGGGGGCGATGTGACAACTTTCTCCCCTCCACTAGTCCCACACAGAGGTAACAGAAAACAGTGTACACACGTTTCAATCACAATGACACAACTCTATGCTGCTTGTTTTAGGTAGGAATACAGCATAGGTGTGTTGGATTATTAGACAGCTAATAGAGGAAGGGTTATTATTGTCTCAAGCCCAGTCTCTGGGTCAATGTTAAGGCAGGAGGTATATTGCTCTGGACCAGGGATGCCCCACAATTAACAGGAAATGTGTTAAGACCAGCAGTGCAAACCAAAAAGGCGCATGAACTTAGAAAAGGTATTGGGTCGACTCATGAGCATAACAAGAACCTGCAACCAAAACGCAAAACACAATTTGAAAATAATGAAGTGCGACGGGACAGAAAATGTGTACGGACAGCACAGCCGTAAAAATCAAACATACGTGACTGTACGTTTGAACATAATCCACATTGAAAGAGCACTGAAACCAGGTGACAGTTATAAATATGGACAACACTATCAGGTTATGAGCTGAACTCGAAGACCATTATGATGGTCTTGTTGGGGGACCATTTCAAAGCAATCAGTCAATGGATGGTGCAGTCAATGTATTTGTGCAGGTGCTGCTCAATAAGGTTGGAATCTAAATCACTTTTCTTGTTGTCAGAGCCACCAGTAGGTTGGAAACCAGACAAATCCGTCAGTGCAAAAAACAAAAAAGTCTGGCCCTGCTCGGTTGTAATTGGAGGTCACTGGCCCCCGAAGTTGTGGGGCACCAATCAGGGCCCACTACGCAAATATGGTTTGGGTTTATCACCAAAGGCATTTTTTGTGCAGGTTCCACACAGATCTACTCAGTGATATTACAGTCTGGCCATGCCAGGCTAAGCCACCATAGCTGGTACACCCTAAACCAGTGGTTCTCAAAGTGTGCCGTGAGCCCTAAGTTCAGGGTGCCGCAGAATTGATCTAAACATATATTTGGAGACGTTCTTTGACTGTCACACCTACACGCACACTCTGCCAATGTATAGTTGTGTGAGCGAGAAAATGAAAAAACAAAACAAAAAAGATGAAATGTGGTAACATTTTGAGAGAGCACTGCAAGTGCCAAACCCCCACCCCACGCCCACACAAAGAGATCTCCATTCTCCGCCATAATATTAAAAACACTTCAGTGTTACAAAATAAAAAACTAATTCTTGGGTTGAAAAAATGATAACAACTTTACAGACACGATCCTATATATGTAATAGTAATTTATATACCGTATATAATATGTTTTCCCCCCAAAATGGACATGTATAAATAGTTTTGGGAATGTTTTTCTCTTCATCAGCTCTTAGCTCTAGACAGTCTTGTGTGCGTATTAATTAACACGTGGACAGTGGTGGAAAGTAACTAAGTACATGTACTCAAGTACTGTACTCAAATACAATTTTGAGGTACTTTCCACATTTGATACTTTATACTTTCACTCCACTACATATCAGAGGCAAAGATTGTACTTTACACTCCACTACAATTCAGTTTAATTCGTTTAATTTCAGATTTAAGTTATATACATTATATTTAAAATGGCCAAATAGCTTATTTTCCAAAAGTTTGACAAATTCAATTTTTACTTTTACTTTGGTACTGTACTGCAGGTTTTGCAAATACTTTTGCACTTTTACTCTAGTACAGTTTCAATACAGGACTTTTAGTTGTAACAGAGTACTTCTGAATTGTGGTATTGCTACTTTTGCTTAAGTAAAAAAATAAAAACTTCCACCACTGAACACATGGATATGGGACAGCATGTGAACGATGAATAATAAACACAAACTGCTTTTGAGGCACAACATAAAAGAAAGATTTAAAAGCCTGAAGTGATCTCAACACTCAAAAGGTCTCCATGACAACACACCAGGGGAGGAAACCCAGTCGTTTAGTCTGTTTGGTTGAACTTGTTATACAGTCCAGTGAGTTCACAAGGAACCTCCTTCCGACTGATTCCATTTTATGTTTTCAAGACATCAGTGGTATACTGCTGGCAAAATAATGTTTATAGAAGACTAAATGTATAGTATAGAGCAGAAACTGAAAATAATGAATAGTTGCACATTTAAACGTGCACATTTTTACAGACCGGTGGTTATTTTCCTACCCTGGCAAAATCCTCAGGAGACAAGTAAATCCAGAGCACACACATGCACGCATAATCCCCCCCTCCTTCAATTCAATTTACCACATATAAAAATAACGGATAGAACTGCCAGCAATCGACGCAGTCATCTTCAAAACCTCACAAAGTCCTCCAAGCCAACTTCCATCCAACCCAACAGCCAAGAACAGATACTTCCAATCAAGGAGTGCATGGAGCAATCACCCCGATTCCTAATCAACTTAACCAACCACCCATTTCTCAACCTACTGTATAAACCAGACAGCTCCTGGGCATTAAGGCCATGATAACAACAAGACACTAAGCTGTTTTTGATAACTCTTCCAGTCTCCAAAAGGGCGAGGGGCCAACAATAGCCGTATTGGGTTTTGCAACCATTGTTCAGCCTAAATGATAATTCCTAAGTCCCCCCCGCACCCTGCACTTTTTTAATGTAAGAATATTGTCTCTCTTGCCTTCATAAATTGTTTTTCCTAACTAAACCCGACAACCCATTGTGAAAGACCAATATGTTTTGGTTTTCCTCTTTCCAAATCTATTTACAGACAGTATACCAAAAGTAAGTGGTACTGCTACAGTAACTTGCTTTCTCATACCCAGCATCTGTCTGACGGTATAACTCCAAAACATGCTTTACCACCTCTCAAACCACGAAGTGCCTCATTTACCAATGTATTTTCTTCACAGTATTTTCTAAATAATCAAATGTGCACTATTAGGGAAACTTATGGAATAAAGCAATACAATTACTTTTACAACTTTGATACAATACAAGATTACTATTAGATGTCAAACATTTTTAAATTACATTATTTGTCACCAGTCGTTTTGGTGTAATTATCATATATTTTAACTAATCCCTATTATGTAAAGTCTGACAATTTCACTTTAAGTTGTCTTCAATTATTACAATTTCCCAAAGTATATATATTTTTATATAAACAAGTCCTGCTGACTTCAAATTAATCTGAGATCAGTTAAATACTGTAAATGCTTCAATTTACCAAAAGGTACAAATACAAAACTCATAGCAGCAACAATTTCCATTACATAATTTGTGCAACATTTCTTGAATTGCTTTATCGATTATCACAGGATACAAGGCATTATAAATAACAAATGTATGCCTCAGTCTGAATGTGAAGAAAGATAAAAGGAATATCAAGAACAGTTATATGCAGGTGATTCTGCACCAGCGTAGCGTTACACTTAATGAATGATGTACATCAGTGGTTTTCAACGAGTGGTCCGGGGACCACCAGTGGTTCTTGAGGAGGTTCCAGGTGGTCCCCAGCTAAACGATGGAGAGTTGGTAATCAAATGGACGCCCTTAAGGGCCCATTTGGATTAATGTTTTAAGGCATTTTAAAACGCATTTTAAAACAAAATGCATTATTTAATTTACAAGACGTCTACACAATGAAGAGAATGTAGAATAATTTGTTATTTTGATCAAAGTTTGCCTGTTGGCTCTCCTATGGTACAGTACCAACATCAACAGCATGGAATTGTGGTCAAAATCTTAGCCAACCACAACATATTCAAAGTTTTGGGTCTGAAAGAACATCTCACTAAATGGTGGCCTGTGGCTCAAATGCAGAATACAAAATGGACCTTGATATGAAAAGGGTTGAAAGCCACTGATGTACAAGTTCAGGGTATAGTTACAGATCCTCATTATGAGCACACTCGGGTCGTTCATTTCCATACCTCAACTTGGGAATATAGCTTTAGTATAACTTTGAGTATCACCAGGGATAGACAGGATTGGATACAGCGTTTAAATCCTTTGATAATCCAAACAAATATCAGCTTATCCCAGCTACTGTGAATGTGATATCATTTTACATGCACCCAAGCGGTATATAATCCCCAAATAATAAGATCCCATCTTCCTCTTCACATACTGTAGCACATGCTTTTTGCTCACTTGGTGAGACAACTTCGTTAATCATCATAGAACCTATGATAAAGCCAAAACATAAAAAAAACTTGGCTAAATGCATAGAAAACATTTTTTGTTCTACACTTGCGTATGAAAATACACCACCAAATGCACTTAACAACACTGTCCTTACTTCGCCAGCTACACATACGGTACATCAGTACCACAGATCCATCCAACACAACATCCCATTCAAGCAGGGGGGCACACCTTTCAGTCCGGGGTCTACTAACGTCACCTTCCATTTTCAATGTCTGACCAGAAAGTTTACCTTTATACAATGAAAAACATGCCTGTCCAGGCCATGTTTGGGCTACCTGACAAAGCAACTAGTGGAGTGTACAACCTTGCCATTTGTACATTATATATTTTCTTTTATAGTGGATGTGTAATTGTACAGTATGGCCACTATGACCATGTGACACATTATTGGCAGTAGTTTGTACTTGGATTAGTTAAAAACCTGTTTTGTCGTTCAAATGTTTCTTTAAAAGTTTCAGTTAATCTCTCAACTTCTCAGAGAGAAGGTGCACTTAAATGGTGCTAGACGATGCATGTGCATTTTATCCACAAAATGTCTGGTGTGTTTTAAAAAAAAATGATACTATCAAATAATTATAAAATAAAATATGAATTCCTTCACCGCTGTGATCTGAAGTTCAAGAGCTTTTGTCTCAGACCGTTTCATTTTTAAAACTAAACTGCTGTGGTTAAAATATATATATTTGTTAAGGCTTCGGCACAATGTGGTTCGAGAAATTCCACTACTTCACAGTAAAATCCAGAGTGTTCATTTAACTCTAGAGTATAACAATGAACCTGTGAGGATTAATTAAATTACCTAAAGCTAGAGTTAAATTAAAACTGAATTTTACTGTGTGCATGACGACCTTAATGGATAACGATGGAACCACTGTGACCTTCTTCCCATGTCTGCTCCGTCACCCACAGAGGATGGGTTTCACCATGCCACTATGGGAGCAGTACGCTCTTCTCCAGTGCAATATGTTCTGTACAAACTACTCTCATTATAAACATCTATCTGTCTCCCAGAAATGGCTTTGTCCAATGACAAAAGACTCCTCCCCTCTCATCATGACACTAAGTCCACACATCTGTAACTACTTTCAAAATATCCAACGCGTTAAGAATGATTGCACGGTTGCAACACGTACTCATACTGAGGCGTACGGAATATACATACGTAAACATGCACACACGTTGCACGAGTGCGCGCACGCACGCACACGCGCACACGCACACACACACACCTCCAATACATGCTCCCCGCCCCGAAGCAGTTCCTGAGATCACCTCACACTTTTCACAAGGCATTCTCATGACCAGAGTAGACCCCCTCAAGGGGCACAGACAGGGCCTCTCATTCAAAAATAAAACTTAGAAGGAGAAATAAAAATACGCAGAAGGAAACCCCCCAAAAAACAAACAAACTAATTCATTGCTGATGAAGGCACATTCTGGAAGAATTGTGATCATTTCGAATGAAAAATAAAATAAAACGAGCGGGCGGGTAGGAGGGATGACACGCACAAAACTAGTCTGATATCAGTCCGCAAAATGGACCGGGTTCAGAATACTGGGGTGGTGGTGGGGGAGGGGGGTCCATAATAGTTCACGAAGAGGAGGAGCTTCACTCATAGGCGTGTGTCCCCTCTTATAATAATAAGATAATAATAAAACCAACAGGAAGCCATGGCGTGTTAGTTG
>OOFJ01000089.1:9103-20418 GCA_900323375.1 Benthosema glaciale | reverse complement strand
CCCCAGGTGACAGTGAAGTGACCATTTATTAAGGACTTTGATCTAAGGACTTTGATCCTGTGAAACATTGGTCAAATTGTCAAATAATATAAGAAAGTGAAAACAGCAGATCTACAAGCTCACAACGCCTCATAACCTGAAAAGGTTGAGAACCACTGTTGTAGACTGTGCTATTTTCATGCACGACACTGGCACACAACTAAGTAAATCAGGCTTAAGAAAACTGTCTTAAAATCATACAGTATGTAATTCCAAGTGCAAAAATTAATAACCATCTTGTGCTATTCTCTAATCTAGGAAAGTGGCTGTCCATGGGCTACGGTTTTGTCCAGTATCAGACCGCAGAGGCAGCACAGAAAGCCATGAGGCTGCTACAAGTAATGATGACCCCTTTCCCCATTAATATTCACAATATAGCCCCTCCCCAAAACCTACGTTGCTTACCCTCACACTTTATAGTCTTTACTGAACACTGTTCCTAATCACACTGACCTTCCAAAACCAGCCATTTACCGATGACTTATATTCTCTCCCTCAATGTCTCTGCAGCATTGCAATGTGGATGACCACCAGTTAGAGCTGAAGATTTCTGAGAAAGCCACAAGGTATGATGCACTGTCAGAACAGGTCAACTCCATATATGGAGATCTAAGGGTTTGAGGTCAGGTGTAGAGTTGCTGACCGGCTCCATATACATGTATGCACATCTAGGTAATGGTCCAGTCTTCTCCATGCATGGCTATTAAGGGTTTGATGAGGTCAGTGTCGTGATCTTCATATATGGTGACGGACCTATATGGAGCGTGTTGCGAGGTATGATGGACTGACGGCCATATATGGTGGAGTCACAAGGAAAAACACACTATTTATTTTTTTACTTACTTTATTGAGTCAAAAACATGTACAATTCCTTGTAAGAATACATTTTCTTTTCACATTTGTTTTTCACATGTTCCATGTCACTATTGTTAACTGACTTTGATCCTTTCTTTTCCCTTTTTTGTGCATACATACATTATACAGACAAAATACAACCCTTCACCTATTCCAAGCAAGAAATAAAGAATTAAACGAAAGAAAGGCCATGTTAAACTAAAACTTAAGTAATTTCATTCATTTATCTGTAGACGTATAGGAGTAACGTACATTTAATACAAATAAACAAAAGATATAAAGACACAGAAGGGGGGGGGGGGTTGTTATGTTTGTAATAGTTCTTCCATTTCTTTCTCCTTTTTTCTTTATACAGTATATGTTAGTGAATACTTAAGTCTAAAAAAAGAAAAGTCAGTAAGAGCTTCCAAAAGTATGTAACGCGTGATTTGATCGTCGACTATTATACGCTTAGATTTAACTTAGATCCCTTGGCTTAGAGTTGGTGCTGGCACATATTTAATATGTATTTGATAATGGGTCAAATATAAGGTGGCAGGGGCTGAAAGTTAGTTGGTTATTAAATCACCTTTCCTTATATTCAGGTCTGCTGACGTGTCCCACAAGAAGAAGCAGGATGTCAAGAAGCAGACCGGATCTAAGATCCTTGTACGCAATGTCCCCTTCCAAACTACTGTCAAGGAAATCAGAGAGCTCTTCTGGTAACGAACCACACACACACACACACACACACACACACAACCATCCCACATTCAAGGTTGTTAATTATGTAAACTAGAAAAAAGTGACCTGCATGCGTTAGCCCCCATCCTATGGGACTCGAACCCACAACCTGCTGTAAACCTGGCTTGGTGCCTGGACCGCTGAGCCACAGCCCAGGCCCCCGATGTGACTTAACGAATGTAAAAAAAAGTATGATAGTTGAAAGCATAAAAGTTGAATGACCAAACCCAATGACCTTTGCTGCGCAATGTTTGGAGACAATTGCACAGGATAAACAACAGACACCTTACGGATTCTAAATAACATTTACTCCTTGCCCGCAGTACATTTGGAGAGCTGAAGACAGTCCGTCTCCCGAAGAAAGCAGCTGGTTCAGGGAATCATCGGGGCTTTGGCTTTGTTGACTTCCTTACCAAACAGGATGCCAAGGTGTGTTTGCAAATGTGAATACCGGATTACCGGTATCTGATTTTCTGGTTACGTGAGCCAACCCATCATATATTAATTAAGGGAGAAATGTACCCTTATACTGTAGGTAATGGGGCAATAATTCTATAGCTTGTCCGTAATAACATGCACTGTTGTGGTCTTTATAGAAAGCATTTGCTGCACTGTGCCACAGCACCCATTTGTACGGAAGACGCTTGGTGTTAGAATGGGCTGACACTGAAGACACAGTGGAGAAGTTGAGACGAAAAACTGCTGAACATTTTCATGGTAATACCAACCTCAGCCACTACAACACAAGTTGATACATGCCGCATCACACCAAACTCTCATAACACATTTTACCTTTTCCTTTCCCCTCAGTGGCTCCCAAAAAACGTAAACAGGCAGAGGTCCTGGAAGGAATTATGGAGGCGATGGAAACTACAGGAGCTGAAGAAGATTGAGATCCCTTGTTCATTGCCGTGATCTTCAGACAACCTGAGAGAACAGAACTGTCAAAATATGCACCTCAGATGTGGACTGTGGAGGACCAAGTAGAAAATGTTAAATCACAAAGACATTCAACCACCTTTGGATCATTCATGACCCTGTAATTTCTAGATTGCGCCTCAAGCAGAGAACATTTGACTGTTGTAATAAATGCTATGTATAAAATTAGAATGTATGCTTTATACAATTTTGTAATTTCTGATATGTGAATATTTCACTATTGGGTTATCTGTCAGCTCGCAACTGTCTGAGCTCTTATTTTGAAAGTGCGTCCTTACTAGGTTATGGTCACATGATGTCCATTCTCCAATAAAATGCCCACTGCCCAACAATCACATGACATACTCTGAAAACATGGTGTTCAGCCATGGGAAGATTTTAACAACAATGATGAATAGTTTTATGGTTTTATACGTTTTATGCTTTTCTTTTACGTCGGTTCGAGCAGAAATACATAGCGCTATTATTGATAAGCAAACTGGACTGCTATCCATCGTTGAAGGATACAAAGACGGTTTTGTTGCTTGGGCAAACTATACTGATGACATCAAAAACTCGGGGTGAGTTGATATCGAGTGATTGTTTTGTAGCCTAAATAACGGACTTTGGCATTGACTACTCGAGAAATTAAGAAACCTATCGACTGAATACACGTACTGTACCACAATGGAAATAATTCATAATCCTTAGGGTTTTTGTGTTCTCCTTTTTGTGCATACTGTTACATTATTCAATCAATATAAGTGGAAAATATCCTGGTATCAATTTTGCGGAACCGAAACTGGCTTGATTTTGTCATGTCCTTTCGATTCGCTAGAAACCAGCGTCTATTGAAATGTGCTTGTGTATTTTGATTAAAAGTGTATTTAATTGTAAACGTTCTCAGCTGGTCGTTCTTGGAGGTCACTACCAACAAGCAGTACAATGACAGTATCCAGGCTTATGCTGCAGGTGCAGTGGAGGCTGCTGTCACATCCCAGGTCAGACACTCAGGATAGTGACTAAGTTATTATATAGTCATATTATGCGTTCACCTGCAAAGTCACAAAGCACAGTTCACATTTAAGATGTTTGTTTCAGCCGATCTACATGCACTGGATGAACACACTAATGGGTTATTGTGGACCCTTCACATTTGAGTCGGGATATTGCCGGAAACTGAAGTCCTACATCAATAAAAACATGCAGTGGATACAGGGACAGATAAAGGATCAACCAAATTCACCCTACTGGCACCAGGTACTTTTGTTTGTACCTGTCACTCTTCACTGTTTGATATGGAATTTAAGCCTTTATAATTAGTTTAAGAATTTCATGGTTGGACAATGGACACTTCATTTTACATTATTATACTGCAATTGCTTGTCTTCACCTTCCATCAACACAAAAAGATGTCCATACTAACGTTTAACCTATTTATGTCCTTAAAAAAAACAAAAACAATTGCACATTTAATTTATGCATTTATTAATATTTTTTTCTTTAATATGACATGATTCATCCATGTTTCTTTTTGACTGACTTGACTAGAAAAAAGCTGGCAATCCATTCATATTCTGAATATTAGCCCCTCAAGGCAAATTAATTCAGCCTTCATTTCCCCTGGTTTCTTGTATTCAGGTACGTCTGGCTCTGCTGCAACTGAAAGGACTGGAGGACAGTTATAATGACCAGTTATCATTTCCTAAAGGCCCCTTTTCCATTGAACCATTTGGCTTCCTGTGAGTGTTATTATTATTATTTATCTCCTCCAGACCTAGACTGGGCAGCATTCCATTTTGGGTGTATGAACCGGTGTGGAGCTGATGGTAAAATACGTCACGTTGTAGTCAATGCAGGCAGGAAACCACAAGGAGGAATCGGTATCGTGAATGGCGGAATTCTTATTCCGCCTTGTGGTTTCCTGCCTACATTGACTACAACGTGACATATCTTACCATCCGCTCCAGGCCGGATCATACAGTGATTTTGGAACACAGACCAGGCTTTCCTTTTCCTGAGTTAAGGGATGATAACATCCGAAGCGGGTGCCTTTTTGAAGGAAAGCCTGGTGACGCGAGTTTACTCCAGACCATACATTTCCTTCTTGAATGTTTTTTCACAGTCTCAACCATTTTACATCCCTCTCTACTAGACTGTTCCAAATGGGTGGGGATCTGGAAGATTTGGAGTCGGCTCTAAATAAATCCAGCCAAACACGGACTCTGGGATCAGGCTCCTGTTCTGCTCTGATTAAGCTGTTACCAGGCAATAAGGAACTGCTGGTGTCACATGACACTTGGAACACATATCAATCCATGTTGCGCATTATGAAGAAGTATAATTTTGCCTTCAATGTGTCCCCAACAGGTACCCCATTCCATGAAGACCAATGTGTTTATTATGAAAGGCTATTTAGAGTCACAGTAATTTACATTTATTTGCAACCCGCAGCTGTGTTTTATATAAGGCTTTATAAAATGTGTCTTGCCTGACCTATGATAGTCTGTTCCACTTAGCAAAAATATATTATGTGGTGTTCTCAGACAGTGAGCCCCTTCCTGGAGGAACCCAAGCATTCTCTTCTTACCCAGGATCAATCTTCTCTGGTGATGACTTCTACATCCTAAGCAGTGGACTGGTGAGAATGAGTCTAAACTCTTAACCCATTCAATTCGGAAAAGCATTTGTGTAATTTCAGATTTTTGCGTTGGCTATTCAATAATAGCCGATATGTACAAGCTATAAGCAAGTTTGTACATCTTGAAAGAACTACTGGTTTGGAAGGCATTTGTAGGATCGGCCTCAGCAGGTCTTAGGATAATCATTCAGCCAATGTTATTTATACAGTTGCGGAATGTAATAGAGATTTAGTTGATAGTTCCTGTTTTTCTCTAGGTTACTTTGGAAACCACAATTGGCAACAGCAATTCTGCTCTCTGGAAGTTTGTTCAGCCTCAAGGAGCAGTCATGGAATGGCTGAGGAATATTGTGGCCAATCGACTGGCCACAACTGGAAAGGAATGGGCAAAGATCTTTAGCGAGTACAACAGTGGAACGTGAGTCTATACATTAATCTGGATGCGTTATTTTTCTTTATTGCTAGCACAGGTCCACACTCCACAGAGGAATGTTCCACCTTTACATCTAAAAATGTTCAGATCCCCACCGAATAATATTTGAATGCCTTTAGAGCATGAAATGTACCATGCAAGAACAGGAGCAAAGGGGAAGACACAGAGTCAGTGTACACAATCACACACAAGGCAACATTATCACATAAAGTCAGCAGAGTTGTGTGTTCCACTGACTTATCACAAAAGCTGTTACAGTTTAGTCTGCCCTGTTTCCCAATATGCAGTGTAAAATGCTGAGTGTTCATTTAACTGGACTATGGACCATCTGGGTACACTCTTACACTCTTGGTCAAATGGACACTCAGGATTATGCTGTGTGTTTGTCTTTGTTGCAGGTATAACAATCAGTGGATGATAGTGGATTATAACCACTTCACTCCAGGAAAGACAGATTATGAAGAACAGCTGTTCACTGTTCTGGAGCAGATTCCGTAAGTCCTCACACTGCCATCTTGAATGGCCACCACCACAACACCCTCTACATTTAATTGTCTATAAATTGTCTCTGGAAGGCCAGAGACATGTTTCTTCCCCCCCCGGGTAGTTATAGCGCGAGACAGATTTTTGCAAAAACACTTTTTATATTACTAGAGATTTTGTTCAAACCTCACGCAAATCACTACACATTATCTCTGGTCGTGTGATGAAGACTTTTTTTTGTCTGGTTTTTCTTGTATTCCATTCTGATTAAACTGTGTTTTCTGGCAGGGGACTGATTGTTTACACTGACAAAACGGATGAATTACTGAAAAAAGGCTATTGGGCAAGTTTCAACATTCCGTAAGTATGCAAAGTAAAAGTCTTTCCACAAACTTTTCACTAAATGTGTGCATGATTTGATTTGTTAATGTATTGCCTTTTTCTTTTTTAGATACTATGTTGACATATTCAATGCCAGTGGCTGCAATGAGCTGGTTGAGGAGTTTGGTCCATGGTTTTCTCTGGAACAGAATCCCAGAGCTCAGATCTTTAAACGAAATCAGACAGATGTTACAGACTTGGATTCAATGGTCCGCCTCATGAGGTATGATCTTCTGGATTGTTGAGGCAGATCTGCGATAGGAATTTGACATGACTGATATATACAAACTTTAGTAATTTGTGTGTTATAAGTTTGGACTTGTAACATTTCTGTATTACTCCATAAATTATTTTTGAGTGTTTTATTGTCTCCTTTCAGGTACAATAACTTCAAGGAAGACCCGCTGTCGCGATGTGATGGCTGTAATCCACCTGCCAATGGGGAAAATGCCATTTCAGCCCGCTCAGACCTGAACCCAGCTAATGGTACATACCCATTTGGTGCCCTGAGGCAGAGACCACATGGAGGAACAGACATGAAGGTTTGTCTCTTTCTCAACTTCCCTCATCAAATGTCTCAGTTATGAGAACATTTGGGAATAATACAGATTCTGTCCATGGAAAAATACTCTCAATTGCGGTTGACAAAGAGCTTAGAGAAGCGTGCTTAATTCAGGCATGTTTTGCATGTTCCAGGTGACCTCATACAGCATGTTCCACGACTTTGGTATGGTGGCAGTGAATGGACCTACCTGGGATCAAGTTCCACCGTTCCAGTGGAGCACTTCTCCATACAAAGACTTTGTACATATGGGACACCCTGATACTTGGACATTCAAGCCTATACATGTCACCTGGTCTCCTTAACCACTCTCTTCAAACTCACCTATTTAGGTGGCTCATACATTTTAGAAAAGGGAATATGTGCCATGAACAAAGGACTCGAACAATATTTTCTTAATGGTCATGACTGTTATAGGACATGGGATTGTATCTGCTCTCAGGATACTATGCACAATGTTTGGAAATCAAAGTATTGCACTATACACAGTGTTTCCCCTAGCCAGAGGGGGGGGGGGGCTTTCTTGTTTTTGCAGCAGTGTTGTTCTTGACAGAAAATTTTGATTTTAGTTTTAGTCATAGTCTTTTGAATAGGTTTCATTTAGTCTTTGTCACATTTTAGTCACCTGGAATGTTTTAGTGTTAGTCTAGTTTTAGTCGACTAAATGTCATAAGGTTTTAGTTGACTAAATCTACAGTTGATTTAGTCGACTAAAATGCATTTTGTCGGGCCTTGATGCCGCCATAATGAGATTTTACACTGCGACGTGTTGTGAGCTTGTAGATCGGCTATTTTCAGCATGAAACAAAGTGTAAAATCACTTGTCTTTTATTTATAGTGGATTACTTGTCCACTAGTCCCTTCCTGACATTATAGTCTAGTTTTTATTTGTTTATGAAATTGTGAACATATTTAGTCTCACTTTTAGTCATTGTAGCTTAGTTTTCATGTAGTTTCCATTTAGTTTTTGTCAGTGAAAAAAGGTAGTCGACGAACATTGTTTTTTTTTTTGTTTTAGTCGACGAGAACAACACTGTTTTGCAGTCTGTTGCAGTTATTTGCCTTTTTTTGCCTATTAAAAATCCTACTATGGTGGGTGGTCATGATTGTGTCCTGGCCTGCCACACAATAATGCATAGGAGAAACACTGATGCACTACATTTACATAAATTAATTCAGAATATTACAGAGTTGTGATTTGGAAGGAATTGTACAGTAACCCAGCCAAACCAAGAGCCCTTGCTGCTATGAATTAGAACCTAGTAAATTCACTTGTTTGTTTATTTTGTAAAATGATTTGCATGCAAATAAAATGTTTACCAATAAGTGTCAATTTTTAAGTTATGTACCTGTTTTCTCTAACAAAAACGATATTGTTTGGGATCCTGACGACTATATACACTTGTACAGTACATCTTGCTCGAGTGTCTTCTCAAAGGGGCGGGTTTGTTGTTGTACATCCCTTGATAAACATCCAATAGGAGAGCGAAGAATCACTCCGTTTCTACCAATCGGAGTACAACAGGAAGTATTTTTGGTCGATGTCGAGTGGATTTTGTCGAGTGGATTTGGCTTTGCACAGTTTGCAGACAGCAGGCAGAATGTTTCTTTCAAGTTGTCGATTTTATCTTTACCAACCATTTTAAATTCTGAATTCAGACGTTCGTTTACTGCTGCCAACGTGAATTTGATAATTGCGTGCAAGGTAGGTGATTGGTTAGCATAGCATGATGAACATTAACCATGTTATCTATGAAAGATAATGTTAGTGTTGGACTTCAGTCAACTAATGTTGAACAGGGAATGGTCCGTTAATTGGGTGACTAGTATAAACTTTATACAGCAATTGCAATTGTTTTTTAACCTGTTGACGTAGACGGGGCTAGGTCATTTGGTGCAAATAATAGACAGTTGAACTTTTCCACAGCACGACAATTATGGGAAAGAAAATGTAGCCCTGAAACATGACTGTCATGAATTATCGTGAAGTACGAGCGACATGTGAACCATGGTTAGGGAAAATTGTGCCTGGTCTTGTGACCAACCATCTCGTGTTGTATGTAAACTATATGCTTATGTGATCTTTCTTTGCTGTACTATGCTGTGCTTTTACAGGTCACGCACATCCTAATTGCATCTGGAGTTTGGTGATGGGGTTCTGGCAGCCAGTAACTACCCTGAAAGACTTTGTGACCCAGAACCCTCCAGTAGTTACCTTCTTTATTTGTCTGTTGAGTCTGGCTCTCTCCTTCATCGGCTTCAGTTTATATGGCCAAACTCACACCCTGCCTAACCCAGACATTGCACAGGTTGGTAGTGGTACTGCAGAAACTTCTGACCACATTTCCAGAGAAAAGTTAGATGTTTAATATTGGAACACTGGCAGTTCTCTAGACTGAACCTAGAACTAGCAAGAACCAGACCATTTTTGTGCATTGCATCCTTTCCAGTCTCGTATTGAGCTTGGGTTCATCTGACACGAACAACAGTATACTCATTAAACTCAATTTACTCATTAAATACTCATTAAATAAAATTAAGAATTTCCCAACCCTTTCATTTTTTGGCTCACATCTGTGGTGTTCTTATTTATGCTTAAAAGAATGTTGTGCTTACAAAGGACACTCTAAGCTTGAATGCATGTTATTACTGTGTTGATGTAGGAGTGTGGGATCGTCTGTATACGTGTCATGAGGAGATGTCAAATATGTGATCTGTTGTTTCCTCTCCTGTTAGGACTGGAACCACATCTTGTCTTCGTTATCACAGTTTCAGCTGTGTGTAACATCCAATATCAGCTCAGATGACCTGGTCTCTCCAAGCACCTCTCCTCTGACAGAGCACAGGGCAGCTGGAATGACATCACTTCTTCCTGTTACTCATCTGCATCTGAAGGTTCCAGTGGTTGTGACATACAGTTCAACCAGTCAGTCTCTGAAAAACCTGGGACTACACAGCACCCTTGTGGCCAGTCAGCTGGGGTTTAACGGTTCGTGTTGCTGTGGAATGTGGTACTGTGATTGTTTTGTTGGGAAATTAAATGCATGTCTATATGGTCCACAGTTAAATTATGATTTGTTCCCAATGCAGGCAATGCAACTGTGAATGTGACTCTGCACCTGTACTCTACGTCCCAGTCAGATGGAAATGATACTTATACCTGCCTTACCATAAGTGCTCCTACACACATTCTACCCTCGACTATGTGAGTTTGCATATACATCATGCACACAAACTTGAAAACCTGATGACTCAGTTGTTGTAACCTTCGTATGTTCTGCATGTGTAAGCCTGATTGTTTCTGAGTTGTCTTTTTGTGCAAATTTGTACTTTCGTGAAGACTTCCTCCAGATTGTCCAGTCAATGAAAAAAAGATTTCCACTGTCCAAGTGGAATCTGTGGAACCTTACAAGAAGTCACCTACGACTTCACACACCTGCTACAGTTTACAGTGGAAGCATGACCCCACACTAACAGTCATGTTAACAAAGGTAGATGTGAACATGGGTAAAAAACACAATTATGATGTGCTTAAGTTCTGTCATCCTCTTAAGAAAAAAACCAAAACACATTTCTTCTTTTTCTGCTGTAGGACGAACAAAGTGTAGCAGGGCGACATCTGGTGGAAGTCAGTGTGTGCCTGTTGGGGATATGTCTAATGCTTTGTTTATCGGCTATCCTGACACACTCATCATCTCACCGCTACAATGGGAATGATCTGCAAAGGGTAATACCGGAGTTAATTCTATTTCATATGGTTTATTATATTTGTGCATAAGGTCAAATAATGCAGTGCAATCTCAAATGCCACCTGGTCAATTCTGCAATGCAGAGAGAGTAGTACTGGAAATTCTATTAACCCAGAAATGTTGATTAATGCAAACTTTTATGATTGAAATGTTATCTATAGGGATAGGCCTAATGGATGATATTCAGCTTGGTTGCTAAAAGTTGCACATTGAGCAATTTGAGTTATTAGCATAATATGTGACCACACCATTAACATCCTATATAAGGCAAAAATAATGTAAATTTCATCATGCTTTATGTAGCATGTGATATATCTAACTAGGGGGTTTTCATGATGCTGAATCCATTCCAAACATTAGTTTAGCATAAAACACACTCATTGGGCTGAAAACGGCCATAGAAGTTGCCCAAATGTGCTGAATAAGCACATTTATGATGACTGGTATTGTTGTTTTTAGCCCAATGAGTGTTTTTGAGCAAAACTAATGCTTGGAATGGATTCAGCATTAGTTTTGCTCAAAAACACTCAT
>OOFJ01000087.1:2013-14331 GCA_900323375.1 Benthosema glaciale | reverse complement strand
ATTTGTATTATTGTTATTCTTTGTTGTGATCATTGATCGCATATACCTAACTGCTAAACCTGTGTGATTGATATGGATTGATTCGTTTTAAGACGTTGTATGGTGTTGCAGAATTAGCTGGGTGTGTCTACTACAGTTAGTAGGCGTATGAGCACTGTACACACACATGCACACACACACACACACACACACACACACACACACACACACACACACACACACACACACACACACACACACACACACACACACACACACACAGTAGAATAGAAATCATGTGCTGTTATTTAATCTAGAGACCCTGCAGCTGTGTTAACAGATGGTGGGTGTCAGAACACCAGAGACAATTAGGCCTTAATAAATGATAGACAGACAGACAGACAGACAGACAATATGGTCAGATTTGATATGCCAAAGCGGTCTGTGCGTGTGTGCTACTGTTTTACAGCACAACCTATAGTCGTCTATCATTCATTAATTGGAGGAGAAAGTCTATTACCGTTATTTAATTGTTAATTACACCACAAATAACCTTTGCTCATTAGATACACATTTGTCATGACTCTGCACATCTGAGAGGCAGGTCTGCTGCTTGGCCTGTTTCACGTGACCAGCATACCAATGTTGCCTTATAAATAGTCGAGTTTGCAAACTTACGTAGGTATAGACAATACACACAAAGCCACACGTTGGAGAAGCTCAAAAATAAAATATAAAAAGTAAATTTTAAAAAGCAGCAAATGTTTCTAGACTATCATCAGTACTGCAGCCGGTCCAGCATGTTCACCTAGGAAGAAATATAGATATACAATATACAGTAAGGTGCAATTTATCAGTCAGCTGATGTCCCTAAATGGACGTGATGTATTTCCTAGTCGAAACAGACAGCACCACAACTACATGTCCATTGTCCAGCAAACAAGCAATTCTACTGGACTGCCAAGGCTGCTGAGTCACAAGAAAAAAAATCTAATTATGTGGACACTGGACAGCCTGTGTCATTGGTCATCCATGATGTCTATGACATAATATATGACTCCAAATGTGGCCAAGGTTTCAACCTGAAAATAGACAGTTTGACATCAGTTATGAAAGAAAAGAATAAAAAGAAAAACAAATCACACCTGTGTGAAGTGAGGGGTGCTCTTATCATCATACATCATCTCATTCCGGGCAATCACAAGTTGCGTCCTCATTTTTGTCTCCAATGTTTGTGTTATGCAATGTTTGTGTTTACACAAACAAAGATCACACTTGTGTAATCTTATCATCATAGCACAGAATGTGATTATTTGATTGGCTGATGTACACACAAGCTGTGCACAGGAGGGCTAGCGCTCCTAAAATACACGCACGCACTCTAGTCTAAAGCTATATAGGCTAGCCCCCTGCACAGCCATGCCATAAAAACACACAGAGCATAAATGAAAACAAAAGAAGAAAAGAAAAGTAGAACACCATGTCCCTGTCTAGTATTGTAGCCTTTCTAGCCCAGGGACATTGATGTGAACTGTAGGTACAGTATAGGTATATCTACTGTCTGCCTCTTAAGTTTGTCTTCTACAGATGCACCCAATCCAAACTTTTTGATGGCCTGAGTATTACCACAGGAGTATAAGAGTCAAATAAGCCTATACATAGATATCATAGTATCTTGACTTATCTATGGAAGCGACCCGATTGTATATTGTACAAAATTGTGTTGCAGATTAAACCTTTTCATAGATTCATAGACAGCACTATCAATGTGTAGCGTTGAGTTGGATTCATGTTTATGTGGAAAACACATCAACAACTAGCACTAGTGTGTGTGTGTGTGTGTGTGTGTGTGTGTGTGTGTGTGTGTGTGTGTGCGCGCGCAAAGCCTGTCACCTTATTCTAATCAACAGTGTTATAATTTCAAACATGAGTTGATTTTTATCTCCACTGTCAGGTGAGCTGCCACTATACCCTGTTAATCTTTGCTCAGCTGATAACACACACGGGATGGGAGAATAGCAGAATGGGGGTGAGGGGAATATGGATCATATCATTACGTCATCTTATTGAATTAATTGATGAATTCAGCATAGCTTGTCATAAATACAGGCTGGATTTATGACATCCCTAGTGAATAGCATCCGCTATTCACTAGGGATATTAAGCAGGGGGTCCGCAGCGAGCTGTTGAGTCTCTAAGAAATTGTGGGGTCCATATATACACTCTGTCCACAATGACTCAATATATTGTATCATCATCATCATCATCATCGTGAAATCACAACACAAGCTCATGAAATGTCATGTTATATCTTTAATTGAATATCTACACTGTACATTTATAGTGCAATTTGGTGGTCTAAGGTAGCGGTCCCGAAACTGTGGTGCGTGCACCCCTTGTGATGCCCGAACACATAAGGGTTGCGTGACATGAAAAGGGTAATGGCGGTTTTATGGTGTTATTTAACACAAACATCAAAATCCAATAAAACACTGTTGTATACATCAGCTGCATGTCTCAGTGCAGTGATGTTCTGTGATTATTTGTCACAATAAAAAAATATATAATGTTCAGCTAAATACGAGACTCAGCGTCAGCTAGGTCAGGAGGTAACAGTTTGGGGACCTCTGGTCTAAGGTCAAGGTCAAATACTAACATTGTACAATGTACATACTTTGTGAACTATGAGACTGATTGCATTTGAAATCGTGTCTCAAGCCATTCCCTGCATTAAGTTTCCATCTATTGATGAGGTATAATAATATGAGGTTTAGTTGAACTATGCACACAGCATGCTTGTTTTACAGACAGTTTACTGTTTATGAGTGGACCTGCCTGAGCACGCACGTTCAACAAAACACAAGATAGACCTTATCTACAGTAGCCTACATGTATTGGCCCACATTCTCTCTCAGTGGAAACTATGACAGATGGGAGAGAGATGTATGCATAGTGGAGACTGAAGCTTCGTTTTAGTCGCACGACTGTAGCTCGATATAAAAATTACGGCTAACTGAAACATTTGATATGTGAATAGCGATTTCACAAAGTATGCATTATAAAGTAACTCTCAGCATTGTCAACTTGTTCCTATGTGTTCTTCCCTCAGGGTTCCACTGTCCTGTGTGCACCAAATATGTGGACGCAGACGAAATGGAGAAGCACTTGTTTGCGTGTTTCACGAAAACAAGCCTCTCTTACAATAGTAAGTATGATACAATTATACAGCTTGTTAACACAATAGTAATTGGAGGAGAAACACAGAGAGAGCAAGCAGAGGCCGATATTCAGGGTTGTCTCTCACTTTAAACACCTTGAATAAACATAACTTTATTTTCACACCATCACCTGACTAGAATAACTGGATTCTTTTTTTCTTTACTCAACCAAAATGTGAATATCAGAATATCTTATGAAGAACAAAAAAACTAAACAGGAGAATGTCTCTCCATGTCTTTCATGGCATGTGGCACAGTAGCCCAATCCTAGACCTTAGAAACTATACAGTGTGCCTATAGTTACAGTACTTAAAGTGCAACTTTACTGGACGTACAGTATGTGAGTATCATGTTGGGCACAGAGCTACCTCTTGCTTTTAGTTAAATGGGAGTCGCCAATGCTGGGCTCTGGACCAATGCTTGAAATGCACATATTTATTGATGCTAAGATTCAAACCTCCAAGATTGTTGAAGGTTTGACCATTATCACACAGCAGACCTTTTGCCGTATAGACCTTAAGGAAAAACAGTTTGACGACACCTTGGTGCCCTATGACATTTTTCTCAAATCAAATGGCTATTAGCTTATAATGTGCCGTTGTCTATGTTCAATATCAGAAGTCCAGAGATAACAGTAACCCCAAAACATAGCATATTATTTAAGGGACCATGTGATATGAATATGAACAGCAAATGAACAATGATAAAAGCAGATACGACCTGTTTATTTTGCGAATCTATCGATTTGCTCCACCGTTAATCGGGGCGCCCCTTGAAGCGCAGGCCAGCGCTGTCATGTCTGTCCCGGAGAGCTCTGACGTGTCTTTAGTTTTTCAGACACTATATAGAAATCCTCTGTGACTGTCTCTCTGTGACCTTGACAAGCACAGTTAGAGTGCACAGAACACTCTTATAAGTAATGGTAAATGCTTCTGAGGTCTATACTATACCTCATCACTTACAGCTGGTTCAGCTTATATTCATGGATGTTCGGTCTTGTAGCCCCATATGTGACCTCATCCATCACAGTAGCTTGGGATTCTTGTCACCTAGGGTTGCCATCAAGCATGGGTATGATACAATGTTGGAAAATACCCCTAGTCATCCAGCATGGCAACAATCCATTCAACTGAGCAGTGTTATTATGACCCAGGCCTAGGGGTTACCAGAGCACATTAAAAAAAACACGGGAGACGTAGTTTAAAAAGTAAATTTGTATGGCTCGCTCTGCTCGCGCAAGTAGAGAAGAGCAAAGCAAACACAACCCATAACAAGGAATGCACTCTGTCAACAACAAGTTGGCCATGAATGGCACCAACATTAGTTACGTCATCAGCCAATCCCTGATTGGCTGAGCGACGCCACCGACATACGCAGCCGATTACAGTACCTGCGCGCTCTGCTCGCGCAAGTAATAACCAACGAAACTAAGTGAAACATCAAGTAAAATACTGTACATAAAGCCACTGCATACAGTGTAATACAGGGGAACCGTCACAAGCAGCCATAACTGAATGGATATATTATAGTGGCCGCCTAGGAATCAGAAGGTCCCCAGTTCACCCCCAGCCTGGCCTGGCCAGCCTGTGTGTCAAAGTGTCCCTGAACAAGACACTGAACCGCTAACTGCTCCCCACTATGTACTATTAATAGCCACTCACCGCTCCAGTCCTAACAGTTAGGAAGGGGTAAATGCAGAAGTTGTGACTAGATGTGACTATGAACGATGCACAGCCTCAGCCTGTGAGCAAGTTCAGGCAGATATATTCTCAAATGAGATATGCGCATCCTCAGGGGGTTATGTAACTGTGACGCGCGGCGTCACCATAGCGGCTGACCAATCTGGCGGTCTGTTGTAGCTGATCATTCCCCATTGTTGTCAAACATCACTACCGCTGATGGAATGTTGGTTCCGTGCTGAGTGCGCTGTGCTCCCGCCGCCGGCCACCCCAGCTCCACCTGTGAACTGTGGTGGAAAAAGCACTCACATTTTTTACAGAGAAAGTATCAGTGCTACAACGTAGTAATAGTCTGTTATGAATACGTATTTAGTACAAAAGCAAAGGCATCAAAACATACTTAAAAGTACCAAAAGGAAAACAACTTTCTCATTATGCAGAGTGTCCCATTGTGTGTAATGCATTAAAATCATCTGAAAGTAGCAGATCAGATCTACAAGGTCTATTTTCAAATAGCCAAAATGAGGGCTGAACTGGTTAATGTATGTATGTTGTTTTGTAATAACAAATCTACAAAGTAACTAGTAAGTTTTCAAATAATTGTAGGTGAGTAAAATATTTGCCTCTGAGATGCAATGGTATAGTAACAGTACTGAAAACAGGAAAGATTCCCGTAAAGTAAAATGACCTCAAAATTGTAGTTAAGTGTACAGTGTATTAATTACTTTACTTTACTACACCAATGCCTGTAACCTCTGTTTTCCCCCTCGGGTGTGGTCGTGATATATCTCCCTGCTCCCTTGTCTTCTAATTGTGCTGAGCAGGGAGTAATACGTAGCATAGCTTGAATGCCAAGATCAAAATATTCATGGTCAATCGACCTGTGTATTTTTTTTGTCTTTCCCAGAGGACATTCTGTCCAAAGACTCTGGGGAATGTTCTATCTGTCTGGATGAACTGGAACAGGGAGACACCATTGCCAGACTGCCTTGCCTCTGCATCTACCACAAAGGGTAAAACATTTACTAACCAGCGGGTAAATCTTCACCTTCACCCCAACCTGTTGTTGGGCGAAAGAATGCCATGTTGAATAAAAGATTTGCAGATGGTGCATTGCTATGATCTTAGTGATCATAGGCTCGACGCATGTATCTTAGATAGCATTTTTATGTAGACCCAATAGCAGTTCAGGTAAACATAGCACTGTTAGTATATATTTATATATGCATAGTGTATAATTAGCCTGTATAGTCTTTTTCTACTGTGACGTTCTTAGCTTATGTTAGATTCACATTAACTACTTTGTATGTATATGATGTATTACCATGCTTTTATTTTGTTCATGCTTATGTAAATCGCTCTGGATTAAGAGCGTCTGCTAAATGCCTAAATTCTAAATTCTAAATTGTAGTGATTCTGCTGACAGCTCAAAACTAGCCCCCGATACTGAACCCCAATTGTATTTCTTTGTTTTCATTTGAAGCCTTTTTCTTTAAAGCTTCACCTTCTGTTATTTTTCAGGTGCATAGATGAGTGGTTTGAGGTGAATCGCTCATGTCCAGCACATCCCACAGACTAGAGGGACTGCTGCATGCAGCTGGATCTATTCTATACAGTACGTCACTGCAGTCTCCGGTAGACCTAGACCTCATCTCCACATTGTCTATGCCAGCTCATCAAAAGGTTTTTCAGGGACTAATGCTGCACATTTATCTGGATCACCTCATGGAAGAGCAAAGGGAGTATGGGACTATTGTTTATTTGTACTCATGGAATATCTTCCAGGGGACCAAACTCTTTTCTACCTACAGTTCATCCAGCTACAACAGAACGCAAATCTGCACCAGGGGGCATGCATGCCCTAAAGATAATTGCAATGTCGGCAGTTGCATTTCTACCTACAGCCATGAAAAAGCAGTGCAGCATGTGTTGTACATTTATTGGGCCCGATTCACCAAGGAAATGTACACCCAGGTGAAAAAAGTGACTAAAGGAGAGTGTATACTTCGGTACGCTCAATCTAACGTGCCATTCACCAAAGGTGGGGTACTGAATTCATGTGTGCGTATCGCAGGTGTAGCTCATTCCGCCTCTTTTCCAAGCTTTTCGCCCGGTGTCGCCTGGTGTAGTAGAACATCCACGTCTGTTTTAGCTCCATATAAGGTAACACGGGAATCCTAACGTGATGACGTTTATGGTCTGATGACCATGGTACTATCATGGTTAGAAATGGACAGATCTACAAGTTATAGGCCTACAGCAGCAGCAGGTCGCGACACACCGCAGATCATCTTATTTTGGCATGCTATGGATCCACTGCACGTTAATAATAAATAAAGTTACTCTCACGTGAATAATGAGATAAAAGTTAATTTATACAGTTCAATCTCACAACCAAATGCTATTTCTATTGAACAATTGTTCACTCACCTTCGCAGGAGGTAAAAATATATCCGATATTTTTTATCAGAGCTTATGAGGGGAAATTCGTCTTTTTGATTAATATCATATTATCTGTTATTATCTCTAACGTCTTATGTCAGAAGAACGCCTGGGGAAGTGGATGTTCTGGACACATGACATATTTCCTTGTCAAATGGTATAGGCTCATGCGTTCATGTGATGATTTCGTCAATAAATACTAGCCTATTGATGAGCCTAAATGAATTACGGGACATGATTTGGAGCTGCCGAGGCATGCATTTGTGGCGTTCATGATGCGATCAATATACAGTAGCCTACAGTAGCCTATTATAAATTAATACCCACGACAAAATGGGGGCGCCGCGCGTCTGTTGCCAATGAGGCAGCCTGCTCATATCTCACCATATCACACATTCAACAAGCTTTGAACTGAGCAGATTGGCCAAACCATCTTTAAAACTGCCACTTTCCTGATTTTCGGGAGCCGATTTTATAATAGGTCTATATATTTTTCTAAATACATATACACTAGCCTCGATAAGTCAGCATTGGACTTGACGTGAAAATGGGCACAGTATAATACGCTCAAAGTCACGGTAAAAAAAGAATGATGAACTACACACCTAATGTCAGAAATCTCGGTACACTCAAAACATTATGAGTGAAGATTGCTTGAGGCATCGGGGCCATTGTCTCTATAGTCTTCCCTCTCTCTCTCACACACATTTGCCTACCTCTCTCCATCTTTCTCTCTGCTTTGACGATCATCTGCACCCTAAACTGTAAAAGTGGCTAAAGACTGAGTTAAGAAAGTGAAAGCTCGGACTGAATTGAATGTACATAGACATTACTCACAATTGGGGGTGGGTTGGGCACGTTGATGAATGTATATTTTGATGTTATTCTAATGTCAACTTGCACCAGTGGACTTGTATGTAAAGTAATTATTATGCTAGTTATGGTACATCCCATAAAACAGATGGACAGGAGCATTGTTGGCTATTACGTAGTGGATGGCTTGTATCCAACAGGAGGGATCATTATTCATTTCAAAAAGTGACATAGTTGACTGATTTTAAATATATTTGAGAATTGAGGTCCCTTGGCCTGCTCGCATTGTGCATGTGCACAAGAAATATAATGCTGATTAGCAGTGCCAGTGTGACAGTAGCTGGGGACATACATGAACTCCTTGTGGAGATGAAAATTATGTACTTGACACTCCACCTGCTGGGCCAAGATGGGATAACACAACCTGGAGAGGCAACCAGAATCACTGTATGTTCGGTTTTTAGCAGAGGACTTAATTGTACTATACACACCACAATGGTGTGTAGTGTATACAATTTAATTTCAACAGACCTATAAGGTTTAAGTTCTTGCATGAAGAATTTACAGATTTCATCAGCCTAATGGCGCAAAAATGTAAATAACCACAGAAAATGAGTGCCCTAGGCCTAGTGTACTGCAACTGTTTTAAAGTAGGATTTGCACACTTATCTGTAAACAGTGTATCCAACAGTATGGCCTCCTACTACCCACTTTGTTTTAGTCTTTCCAGTGAGCAAGGTGGAAAACTAGACCCTTAAGAGAATGAGATATGTTTAAGGAATGACTATTTGTGCTGGACGGACCACAAGCCAAAATACAAATTGTCCACCTCAGTGTGAAACCAAAGTAGTAGTCAAAATAAACTTCATAAACTTTTGGAAAATAAATACTTCTACAGTGCCATACTATGCTGCTATGTAACAGCTGGAATGTTTTCCTGTGACATTTCTTTCATTGTATTCTTTGTACTGTACTTAAGTGCCCAAAATAAACATTGCAGTCTACCCTAGGTTTCTTGTTATTTTACACATCTACCCCTCAGATATGTTTTGATATGTGTGCATAGCAAATTGACATATTATGATCACATAGGAACAAAATGGCCCAGAAATGATGTATTGCCATGCTTTTTCTTTTGTTCATGCTTAATGTAAGTCACTCTGGATTAAGAGCGCCTGCTAAATGCCTAAATTGTAAAAGAGACAATTTTAACAGGGGTCTGTGACCCTATGCTACAGGGAAAGTCACGCTGAAGAGCGAAACAGCCCAGCAAATTAAAAGGTGTCAGTCAGATTAAAGTGAAAGCGTTGCTCAGAGAATGAAACTGCACAAGATGGGGCATTGCATCGTGAAAAAAAAATACTAGGATGTATCATGTACACTAGTGTACACAGTTTAACAATATTGTCACAAAGGGCTCTAGTTGTGTTCCTGCATGTGTATTCAAAATTGTCAGTCGTGTATATTTAAAGAATAACAGATGTTATTTTCTAGTCTGCCTCATTTTTTTCCAATGGCATACGTCACCCTTCCAAAACACTTAACTACATGCTGCAGTACATGTACAATGGTTACAGAATTGTACACTGTAGAAGTTTCCCAGACAAAATGTATTTATTTAAAATTGTTCATTCTTAAATTAAATAGCCTACACAAAACAAATTTAATTAAAATGTCAAGATCACATGACCATAATGTTTATTTATAAAACAAAAATACAATATTGTCCCATAGGACTGGTGGTGAGAAGAAGCAAGGCTTGAAAAGTAGGCAAAGAAAAACTTAATTTCTGTCCTCCACAACTCTTGGTCCACAAGGAAAAACATGTATCAGAAAACATCAGGAAACAACTGGACTCCAAAAAAAGAGGGGGAAACCACATCAATATCTGTATTTAGTAGAGTAATCCTTAGGCGATACGACAAGACCTCTTCCTTTTCTTGCACCTCTGTACACGGTTTCAACAATGTTTATCATCTCCTGTTTGTCCTCCATGGTCCAGTTGATCTTGTTGTTGTTGCCAGTACCCAGATCAATCATGATGTGCTTGTTCCTGGAAAACAACAACATTCAGCGTTAAGTCATTTCATCTTTAGCTAGTTTCACACATGAATTCCCCTTTCATTCCCTCATACAGACAAGACCCTATGATTCGTAATGTTTTTTTTCCTGGCAACTCCAACACAAGTGAAGTCAAGTATTTATTAATAAAGATTAGGGATGTGATGACTCAGTATTTGGCTGTTAATTTAACTGTTAATCGAGGCCAAACATCAGCGTGATCGATACATTTTCTTTCCTTGTTAAATTTTAAATCCAAGAAGAATGAAAATCATGTACATGTAGATGTAGACTGCTATACAATGAAGAAGTAAAAAACTGTTTAGGACTTTACCTGAAAAAGAACATGACAGTGCAGGGGTCATACAACTCGTACATCTTGTTGAAGTCAGGCACTTCTGTGATGTCCACCAGGTACATGACTGCAAAGTTCTTCACCTGGCATGATTATACAGTAAGCTGAAGTCAGTATATATGGTTTGTGTTCCCAAAACAGAATTATTCACAGCAGATTTGTATGTTATTATTCACATGCTCATGAAATGACAAGTTCAGTCAACATGGTGCAGCAGAGGCATACAACACAAATTAGTAAACTGGCTAAACATATTTCTAACTGAATAGTTAATATTCAGCCATGTTGACAGTTGAATGATTATTGTAGTACTCTCTTGTATAAAGTGGCTAGGTTATTTGTGTGTGTACTAGATAGGTAGAGTGAGTCAATCAGTGAGTGGATGGGTGGATAGATAGCCTTAAGCTAACCTTTTCAGCTATGCTGTAGAGAACTTCGTCCATCTTCATACAGGTTGGGTCCCAGTCATGACCAAAGCGGATAACCAGGACTCTGTCCTCCTCGGACAGAATGGCCTGGTCCACCTGCCAGCCGTTGTGGAGATGTTGGAGCATGTACGACATGTTGATCTCCTGGTACTGTCCGTTCACACACTGAAACAAACACTGTGTATTCACACACAAAAGCACAGGTTGCTGCCAGAATCTGAGAGTGTTGCAATCACATGATGCAGACATTAACATTACCAGACGTCTTTCCCTACAAATCATACCGTAATGGAGAATTAATTACAATTCAAGAGCAGAAGTGACAAATAAACCTCCTTGATTGAGGTTCTGTGTGGTAGGGCAGTGGTTCCCAAACTCATTTCAATGTCCCCCAAAATTATACTTTAGCCCCATTTGAAAAGATATGCCAGGGACTCTCAGAGTTACAGACGCATAAGGGTCCATCTCGTTCCAAACTATCATTTAGCTGGGGAGGGGACCCTCTGAAACTGTTTATGTTTTCCTTTTTTTCTATCATGAACTATAGCCACATCAATAAACGCTTTTTAACTTGTTTCACTGAAGGGTGCCTCGTTTTTTCCCCCTTCTTGATTCTTAGTTGGAGTGACTCTGGACAGTGGACACACAGATTTGAAAAGATGCCAGGGAGTGGGTCCATTTAGTTACAGACCCGTAAGTGTCCATTTGGTTCTAGCTCTGGTCCATAAGGCAGAATCATAGAAGCAGTGGAGCTATGGACCAGAGCTATCCCTGGTCCAGCGGTTACTCGCTATAAGCACTGGACCAGGGCTAGCCTAAGCTTTAGCCTCTCGTAGAGAAGTATTTCTCGATTCTGACATCATCACTCTACGAGAGTCTAAGACTTCATTGGGCTATGTGTGGAGGCTGCTTTTTTACGGCCGATTATTGCTCTCAAAGTGCTCAAATGCAAAATGTTATGGGCTACCGTTGGGGCCTCACTTATCAACCATACCTGCGTTGTACTTTTGAATCCCTGCGTTGCTTTGTTTTCAATAAAATGACTGTTTTGTAACATTCCGTGATTTCCCTCCATTGTAGCCCATTGTAACCGAACAATAGCGCCGCTGGCCGCTAGGGCGGCGTTTTACGAAGTTACAATGGAGGGAAAATGACGTCAGAGGGGGAAAGATGGCCGCGGTGCGGTAGAATATTCAGACACAAGTTGGATTACGTTCATTTTATTGAAAACAAAGCAACGCAGGGATTCAAAAGTACAACGCAGGTATGGTTGATAAGTGAGGCCCCAACGGTAGCCCATAACATTTTGCATTTGAGCACTTTGAGAGCAATAATCGGCCGTA
>OOFJ01000086.1:1942-14553 GCA_900323375.1 Benthosema glaciale | reverse complement strand
TGGGGAACGTTCTCCTCAGACGTTCATATTTTGGTAAAGTGTATAAGCTCTGTATAATTGCGGGATGTCCGCGGGGGTCTGCTGGTTTTATCTCTTGACCGCCCCACGCCCTCCCGCGGGCATTTTAATCCCGTTCCCGATGCAGGGATAGTGTATACGACTGTATTTCAGCCTTTAGAGCCGTGACACCGTACCGTATATATAAATAATTTAAAAAAAAAGACTCGACTCGGACTCGACCCCCAAAGACTCTAGACTCGACCCCCAAAGACTTTTGACTCGACTCGGACTCGAGCTCCGAGACTCGTGCCCATCTCTGGTATCAACGTATATTTACCTTGGTCCTGTGTGTTGCTGTTACTGTCCCTGGCGGTGCCCACTGTGTCATGTTCGGTCTTGTTCTTGCTGGAACCTCCCTTGCCACCAAACAGACTGCTAGGCTGATTTACGATGCGAGACAGAGTCTCCAGAGGCTTCAAGGCTGCATTAACTGTATTGGCCATGTTGGGACTGAAGCAATCACACACACAGACACATGAGAAAGAATGGATGTGAAGCCAGTTCAGACAGAAAAAGATACACGGTCTGTACAAGGAAAAGCCTCAATATTAATTTACGTAATTGTAACTTTTGACACTCGGTTCAATAAACAGAGGATTTTGCTCAGACTAAATATGTTCTATTGAATTTAGATTAAACAATATTGTGACATGTTCTAAAAATCCTGCCATCTATTATCCTTCTATTCTGAAGAATACAATGGTATTGTGAGCAGCACTGTAAATTACATTGTGGGTCAGTTTGTGTACCTGGACAGATCCAGGCTATGAGGTACACGGGCCAGATCGTTGACCAGGCCTTTCTTGAGGAAGAGGCGAATTATATTATTCATGCCATTGTGCTGTGTCTTGGCCGCCGCAGTGCTGTAGAAGCTAGAGGTGGAAGGACACGACTCCATAATGGTACTGATGATGCACATCACTGCCTGCAACCTGAGAGGTGGAGAGAGATAAAGAGTCAGTGACGTGGGTTTTCCACACCATACTACTGAGTCATCGTGGTGGATTTCTGACCCAAGGCTGATTCCAAAAATGCCAAACTTGTTAGAACCAACATTTCTGCCTACATGATTGTCAGGCATCAGTTTGGTTTTGTAAGTGTTACTTAACGCATTTTGACCTGAAAACGATTCAACAAATGTCATCATGACAGTTTTTTGAAAAACCTCATGTTCCTGTCGGTGGGTTTCAAATTATTTCATGTCAAGGACCCCCAGAATTATATGTAATTGGCCACGGACCTCCATTTCAAAATATGTTGTTCCAGGGACCTCCCAGAGGGAAATGTTTTAGTTAAAAGCGTTCACTGGGAAAAAAATATATTCCAAGATTTGCGCCACACTTTCACAATTTCTCAAAAATAGCAGAGCTAGAAAACTCTCGGCGGCGCGCTATGAGTTTGTAGATCTGCTATTTTTCAAGTACAACAATGCTTAGAACACCATAGGCGTAGTAGTGGTAGTAGTAGTAAAAAATGTTTTACTCCAGTTTTCCTGACTTATTTTACCTTGCATGTTTCTCTGTGCCTTCAGTCATAGCCAGTGCCCGACTGAGTGCAGCCTTCACCTCATTAACCAAGGCCACCTGAGCATCAGTGCCTGTGCCGGCAGCAGCCAAGCTGGCCAGGAAGAGGCGGGCCAGGGCTGGGGTATCCTTGTCCTCAGAGTTCTGGGTGTGGGGCAGCAGGTGGTCCAGCACGAAGGCTAGAACACTACAGTCCTATGGGATCAATACAGTACAGTCAACAAACGGGGTGAGGCGGTCAACTAGAGCTTTTCAGGTGTGTAAAAAAAAAAAAAAAGTTCAGAAATTAATCTGTGACATATTACTGATACCGTCCCGAAAATTATTTTCAAATAGTTAACCTAAACCCGAGTGGATCCGTGATTCCGAGATTTCTTTCAAATGGCGGCACCGAGCCCGATCGAGATCCGATTTACGAAATAATATAGCGGATGTATTGACCAATCACCATTTTATGTGCGCGAGAGAGAAGGAGAGAGACACAGACAGAGGGGTTCCTTGCAGGCTGTGCTGATGCAGAGGTTGAGAGACTTGTCTCTTCTCGTCTGCTCAGAAATGGATCATTTGTTTTTTTACACAGTTTTAGCAGATGCACGTGTCGTACCAGTCTTGGCTGAATAGAATATTAACAAGGCTGAAGGCGCCACACTTAAAAATAATAGCTTCTACTTTTCTCTCTTTATCCACATTTGGGGATACGCACGAGACAGTTGCCATGGTTGCTTTAACTGAGCCTTGCTAGTTTGCTTTCACCTCTTTGGAGGTCAACAGTAATGTTGTCAGGATCGTATTGTGTGGTACGTCTTGCGCTGCTGTTCCTAAACCAGCATAATCATCACACGAGTAACACAGCCGTTCAGATCACTGCAACACTAAACTGTTCCTAGGTCAGCCCACACGTTAAACAGAACTTCAGTTCAAAGGTTTTTTTCTTCATTCAGCATTCAGCAGACGGAGAGAAAGAGTTTCTAGTCAGACTGACATTTTGCAACAACAACAAAAAAGCAAAGGGCTACAGGTCTTCTCGGATCCACTCTGGCATTACACATAATGATTGACAAACCAAAGGTCCGTGGGGGATCAACTAGGGCTGATCTCAGAAATTACATTTGAATGTTGGTCTTCAAAATGCAATGACTAGTAAGTATCGTTATATCAACAGGAGGATGCTCATCAATAATTGTCAATAGCAAAGGGTAATATTTAACACTTTCTTTGCCCAGGAATCTTTCAGAAAAAAGGCGATAAGAGTGCCCAACAGATGAGGCAGATTTTACTGAAAAGCCCCACCTTCCATTACCCCCCAAAACAGGGAGACATAATCTTCCATTAGTATGTCGTGCTAAAGTAGGTATACCGGTGGAACCACCTACCTCCTTTATGAGCTCAGATTGTCCAGCAGTGTAGCAGTAGGAGGCTATGAGTGTGGCGATGCCCACATAGGAGCGCACAAGCTCAGCCAGCAGTCTAAGGATGGTGGAGGTGGGCATCAAAGGCTTGCTGGCCTTTGCTTTAGCTGCTTTAGCCTCCTCCGAGCTGGCGCTCTTATCACCTTCCTGCTCTTTCTTCTCTTCTCGCATCTCCTCTGGTGTGGAGGCTGAGGGAGACGGAGACGAGAGTTAGGACCAAACTCAACGGTGAAATTAAACTTTTCCTCTAATAATAGATATTGAATAGACAAATAAATGTTAACAGATTTCTCTCTCACCTTCTCCTTGTGGTGTGCCAGACTGGGAAGACTCGGCTACACCCCCGTCTGCAGCAAACACCTGAGCCTGATGAGGGGGAAAAAATGGCTTCTGTTGTTATTCTGTTACGAGTCGTGTTAATTATCTCATGCTGTGGCGCTGTGATAAAGAGAGGTCCCACACAGAGCCGCTTGTTGCTCTGATAAGGTACACAACATTTTGGCCATTTATTGTAGTCTTAGAACAGCAACTACTGAAAGTGCAAGATAGCTCTTTGATACAGTAGCGGTACGCTCCGACACAGGATTGTTGTCCGTTAAAATAGGCACTCATTAGTTAACAGAATTCATTGCTTTTAAATGTTCAAAGCATATTCATATGGCTCTGTTGCACAGTACTTGCTACATACTCATTAGCTAGTGCACAACCAGAATGAAAACACTGACGCAATTGTTGTGACCACCAGACACCACATGATGTCGCCAAACCACCGAAATAGTCCATCTTGTGACTAATGGGCATCATGCCACACAGTAACCAGCTTTTTGCCACTGCAGGTCAGGTTGACTCACATTGATGTGGAAGGCTGACTGGGAGTCATAGTCGCTGCCCTGCCTAGTGAGTCTGTACTGCTGGTAGACGTCATCCCCAACATCCTGCAGGATCTGACACAAGTCCTGGCCACCAGGTACCGTCACTGCTCGCTCCTCTGGACGTTCAGCTGCAACACACACACACAAACAAACTTAGCTGGCGTATAATACAAAATAAGGCTGACAATAAAGTTCTATGACAAATTGAATATTGACACATTGAAGAAGTTGATAGACAACAATGAGAACATTTAATGCCCACACGGGTACACAGGAGACCCAAGTACCAATTCTTATGACATGACAGATTTCAGCTTCAAAATAACGATGGGCCAGCTCTACGAGAAGAAAAACTTCAACCACACTTTAGTCATGGCCGTTTCCTAGTCAACACCATCTTACCCTCTTCAGGTGCATGGTAGGCAGCCAGAGCATTGAGCATGTCGTAGATGACCTCCTTGATGGTGTCAGGAATGGTGGGAAGTGGGGACAGTTTCAGTGGGGTGGTCTTCACCAGCTGGACAGCATTGGGACCCTTGATCCGCAGGTTCTCAAACTCGTCATCGGAGGCTGAAGGGAAAGGGGTTGGCAGGACGATAGAGAACAGTCAACTTCCTAGAGTAGATATTGTTCCCATGCCTAGTCGTCAATATTGTTAGATCCCGTTTTTCCTCTCCTCATTTACATTTTGCAACACTTGATTCATCATTGTGCCGTCAAAATAGTTTATTTTTAAATATTTAATAGTGTTTGCACATACATACAAGAACTCTTATTAAGTTAAGGTATCTCACCGTATCTGGATGTATATAAGGTTTAACAAGAAAATATATCCCGTTTGCAGAAGGGCTTTACATGGTGCACTTGTTGCATCAAACAGCCATCAGAAATGAAACTTTGATTTAATAAAAATACCTTTTCAACTCCTCTTTGTATAATTGGTCCCCACTAATATGATGATACCATTTCTGTCTATTCACTCTGTATCTCAGAGGGCTTTGGACAGTTCCAAAACCTGCCTACCAGTGACAACGGTAAGGAGGTTGTCATTTCAAACAAGAACTCAATGTAATCATAATAGCTTCTATGTCAGCATGCTAGCTTTCAAGGAAGCGAAAAGCTGTAGTTTCTATTAGCTTGGAATCCCCAACGATGATGTCATTGGTAGGCAGGTTTCTGAAATGTCAATAGCAGAGAAATTAGCCCTTCGCTAAACCCCACCCTAAAAGCCATTGTCCAATGCCAATCCAAATAGTTTAGCAACCATTGCTAAGCATGGCAAGCTTTCGTCACCTCATCGCTGTCAATGTTATTTTGCGTGGCTGTGTTGTTGGAACACATACACAGCTTAACCTTGGACGGTTGTTAAAGTTGATTGTTGGAGGTTTCTCCCTCTAACATTTCCTTGCATTTCTAGTTTATTGAAATAATGTCAAGCACATTTGTCCAGTGCATATCCTACTGCAGGCCTGGTTGACTACCTGTAGATTTTGAAGACATTTTGAAGCTCTTGCTACTGAAATGATTATTTATATGGAGATATCTCGCCATTTAACACAAATCTCAATGGGTGAAAAAAAGGAAAGCTTGCCATGTCTCCTCTCAGTAACTGAAGGCCAATGTGCCTATTGGACAAGGACGGGTTGGGAGGGACTTAGCGAAGGGCTAATTGCTAACTCACCCGTACCAGCTCCGCGGGGTGCAGGCAGCGCGATACGGACACAGTTGTTGGCCGTGTCGGCAAAGCAATCCGGGTTGCGGCAGGCAGCTGGGCCCAGGACACGCAGGATGTAGTTGATCTCTCTGGAACCCAGACTACCAGACACGACACCCGATGTGGTGCTTCCTGCTCCACTGGTTACGGCTGACCTCACCACCTAACAAAAACACAGCAGACAGTCAGGGATGTTTTTTATGATATGGTATAGATGCCTACTATACTCAAGATATCATGGCCTGTTCCTCAAATGTATCTAACCTTCTCCATGGTGTGCCTAAGTGTGGCTGGATCCTCTATGATGTGTCTGAACAGCAGGGTCACCAGTGGGGTGAAACCATTGAAACCCGAACCTTGCGTCAGCCCTAGGATCATTCTTGTGCTCTTCAGCTCAGCAAACATCATGGCGTAGTGGTGGGTACGCGTTAGGCGCAGGCAGAGGCGCAAGGTGGCATGGAGGGTGTCCGGGTCCACAGGCACGCTGATCATACTGACACAGGCTCTGATGAGGACGGTGGTCATGTCCTCCGTCAAGCCTTGCACCACAATATCCCCCTGGGACTGTTCTGGTTCCAGGGAGACACCAGGAGTGGAGGAAGCTGGTGGCACAGATGAAGCCTCCTTCGGCTGGCTGGAATCATCTTTTGGAGCTGCCATTTCCACTGCCACGGAGGCTGAATCTAGAACGAGAATGCAGATTAGTAATGTGTGCCGATATTTGGTTCACACACATTTGTGTGTGCTGATTAAGTTGAAAATTAGTAATACAGTGTCTGGATGTCATCATGAATGAGATGAATGAGATTAAAAACAGAGTAGTTCTGTAATCAAAATCAGTCGTGTTTGGAGGCACACGCAGCAGTGGGAATCAAATAGGTGAATGAAATCAAGATACATTATAATTCATGCTGGCCTTCAAAGTATTTTTCATTTTCACTGTGTCTTTAAAGAATCCAGGTCCACTCCAATCCTTGCTTTTGACCATTTAATCTTCACAACAGGTTAAAAGTACAACAGTTCGCAGCAAACTATGATACTACCATGGATGTTACTTTGTTGCGATATTTACATAATGATGTGTTACAGTCAATAGAAATTGTCACCTCCCGAGCTCACACCCCTTGCCTTCCAAATTCCCACACTACAGTGCCCATATTACCGTGGCAGCGCCCCAGTTCCGGTGATCACCACCACCCACTACCAGTGCAGTGCCCAATCTGTGTGCCCAAGTGTGTCATACTGTTGATACAGAGATCAAGATCAGCTATCGGCTATCTAGCTTACTCACTGTGTGCTCTCCTGTTTGAGATGGTCTGGGGCCAATTTTGGGGCATGAAAGCATAATTGATTTGACCTACTTTTGCACACCACATATAGTATAGAAAATGCTTATAAAATTAATATTCAAGTTGCATCTTTCTGAGTGATGATCCCTTAATGTTCAACTATGAAATGAAATTCAATGAAATTGGTCACTCTGCACATACCTAATACAGAAGCATTTCAAAGAACAGAGAAGTGGTCGCTGTATGTAATAAATATATAAATAATTTGAACATTACCTGTGTCAGGCTGGGTGTCCTCTCCTTTGCTCTTCTCTCCCTCGTCTCTCTCAGACTCTGTGGTGCTGCCACCTGCCTTGGCAGGTTTGGGCACACGAGGTACTCTCTGGACGGTGAGCATCACTGGCCTCCTGTTACCAGTCTCCTCATTCACCTGCCACACAGAAACAGAGGAGCCCAGCAACCATCACTTGCATATACTGGAGTCATACACTCACACATGAGGCTATGAACATCCAAAACACTAGTGGTAAATCTATGAGAACCATGGCCACAGTCTCTACCTGCACCATAGTGTTGAATTGCACTGTATATCTCCTGCGTCCGGCTGTGAAGCGGACACTGCTTTCCCCCGCCCTCCAGGCCGAGTCGATCGTACTATTGTTGGAAGCACTGTAGCTACACCAGCGGCCAGAGCGGTCGTCGAACCACCGCCAGTTGTTACCATTAGGCTGCAAGTACTGGCAGAACAGACAGACACAGTAGTAAACAGAAGAATGATTGCCTTAACAAGTGGGGCTAATTATTAATTAACCATCATAATTCATAGCGCTGGTTTTGTTTTGGGGCACAAATTCAATGGCTACCTTGTTCATTTGTGCTCTGCGCTTTGAGGAGACTGCCATCTTCTCGTAGAAGTCGATGATCAACAGCACTGGGGTGATCCATCTATACAGAAGATAGTTTAAAAAGTTAATTGATAGTTATATTTTCTGAAATGTTGACGCTCAAAAGCCTAAATACAAACAATGCCATGAGTCAGTGTGTTGGCATTTAGAGAATTGGCAAAGGTTATCCAGAGCTATTTTTAATCTGTCTGCTCTGTAGATGGCGAGTTGTAGACCACTCACTTGGGTGTCTGTATGTCCTTCTGTTCTTTGGCAGCCTGCAGACAGGGCTGCACCACCTCCAGCAGCTTAATCAGCAAATTGAGAATCCCGCTGTTCTCCACCACTCTGGCACTGAACAGCTTCAGCTCCTGCATGAAATTAACAGACAGTACCATTACCCCAAGATGTGCTTTTATTAAAGGCAAACAGTGATGGGTCTGAATACCAAGGACAACTGGCCTTTCATTCTTATTCCACTGTGAGGATACATGTGAAAATCATGTTTTCAAATAACAGTATCAACGTAAAAACTGGACATCAACCTTGAGTTACAGCACTGCATTTATTCAAGCGCTTTTATTTGTTGTGTGCAATTACCTCGAAGAGCAACGTGAGCAGCAGAATTCGAGTTGCAAGTTTGGAGGCCTGGGGCAGTGTAGCCATCTGCCTGGTCCACTCAGATACCGTCTTTGTGTCACTCGTGGTCAGAGGCACTGCGGCCTTGATCAGCACGTCTGCCGCATTCCACACCTACACACAACCCACACACACACAGCATCAGGCTGACGCAAGCACTATGTCCTCCCACGCCACAACAAATACAAGTGAAATCTTATTCGAAGTAATTTACTTTCTGCACTGTTACTTTCTGCACCCGAATAACCCTTTTGTAATAGTCATCATAGACGTAGAGGATTTACTGCCATATTATGAACTAAAATAGATTAGTCACAATAAGCCACTGCTCAGAACAATCAGATAACCCAGATATTAGGCGCACATAAACTTCTTTTATAGTGCTTTTAAAAAAATTAAAAAAGAGCTTTGGAAAAAAATATTAAAATGAAATCAGAACGGAAAGGTAAAAACCATAATGATATACAAACAATGTTCACACCGACCTGGTCAACAACCTGGCTCAGGATCAGGTCTCGGTACTCCGGGCCACTCCTCTTGATGGCCGTCATCAGCAGATCACAGAGGCGGTAGACCGTGTCGGGAAGCTCGTCCAACAGGTGGAAGCAGCCAGGCAGCATGGAGTCTGTGAAGGTATGCAGCTCTTGGGGGTCCAGAGGCTCAGCCTCCATGAAGCGTTCCAAGCAGCGTGCCTCCTCCTCCTCGGCTCGCTCCCTGGCTCGTCTGTCCTCCTCCTCACGTCGCCGGGCAGCTTCCTGAGGGAAAAATGAGAGGCGGAAATGGGAGATGACGTCAACCCGTCATGTCATTTAGAAACAGGTGTCTCAGAGTGTGTGTGTGTGTTCCTCTGCTTGATGTGTCACGTAAGGAGGCGCACCTCAGGGGAGTCAGAGCGCTGCTCCATGCTAACCTCTTGTCCCAGTGACATGGCGATGGCCCTCATCATCTGGTCCTCTTCAGACATGGTCAGGTCCTAGAAAAACCCAAGGAAGAGACTCACTGTTACTACTACGCACCAGCACACATGCGCCAATGGTGAGGGACAGAAAGGAAGTACAGGAACAGTTTGTGTGTATTATACTGTACATGACGTTCATATGTCTCCTTTAATTGCTTCCAAGTAGCCTTACCCTGACAGCTCCACTGAGAAGGGGTGGAGGGTGTGTCAACAGGTACTCTGTTGCCTGCTCCATGGTGCTGGTGTTGAGCAGGGCCTCCATTGCATGCTCCCTGGAGAAACCCATGTCCATCAGCTGGAGAACAGACAGTAGGCGGTCAGGTCATTAATTAAGATAGTCGGTGGGTGCGAAGAGAAAAGAGGGAATGATGAGGACGCTAGGGATTCTTGCAGAGAAGTCAAGGAGGGCAGAGAAAGGTCAAAGACTGTCACTGAATATTATCATTATAAAAGCCCAGGGAAACATTCTTCCACACATTCCTTCTCTTCCCTTCATTTGCTTTTAATAACACTTGAGTGGCCTCAGCAACCGGTTCTCTTTAATCTCTGCATAGCATCCAATCATCATACCTTACCCAACACCACCCCTCATGAACCTCAGATGGGTTGAATCCCATTACTCTGATTAAAATTCTTCCCTCAGCGTTTCTTCTTACCAAATTAATCCTTCTCCCTCTCCATGTTTTTTTGCCCCTCTCCGCCTAATCTTTTCTCCCTCCCTCTCGCCCTACCTCTTCTGCCAATCTCTCCACTATCCATTTCTTATACCTGCTGGAGTTGCTGACAGACATGTGGGTGCTTCCCTCTCACCCAGTTTCAAAACAAACGCCGGGGCGCAGAGTTCAGTTCACACAGAATATGGAGGAAGTCTCCCTCTCCATAGTCTTGCGTTGCCAGAAAATCTGCCTTCAAATATGCCTGGTGACATCTGAATTCAACATAGTTGATAGACAAACATACTGCTTAATCATATCACCATACAAATATGGACCACCATAAAGTGTTTACATTGGTTCTGGAATTTTTTATGTACTCTTTTTTACATTTCCAATAGGTTTTCCACCCACTTTTAGCAACACTGAATTTAGATGTCACCGGACTTATCAGCAGAAAGATCTCCAATCTAAGCTTACATCCCTCCCACCAGCTCTCCTATCCCCATCTCCCTCCCCATCTCTTATACCTGCTGAAGTTGTTGTGGCCGATCAAGTGGGTGCCTCCCTCTCCCTCTGCCTCTTCCCTGTTTCAAAACAAACGGTGGGCCGGGGGTTCATTTCATGCATTATAGGGGAGGAAGTGTGGCATAAACACAGCAGCTCTGTTCTGGTCTCACTGACATGGCCGCCTAATCGCCTATCTAATTATGCCGTTAGCCAGTGCCGTCAAAACTGGCTGCATACCTACCACAGCAAGCAGACAACGCCACCGTAACTAGGCTGTGAGAAAGCCCTGAGCCTTGAACATTTATAGTACTACGACAAAATAATCAAAGCATATGGAAAAGCCTTACAAAAAGAGAAACGATGCATGATCCTGGAAGAATTGTACATTTTAGGCCAGAGGTTAAGAACTTTGGACAACTGTGACAGAACAGAACACAGGAACAAACACACGTTGATTTTTGCAGATGGGGAAGTAATAGAAATATGAACATACCGAACATAAAGATGGCATGTCTCCTTACCTGTGTGAGCTGGGCCTGGTTGACCTGCGGATCTCTACGGGGGGTGGAGTTGGTAGAGTTGTCCTCGGTAGAGCCTCCCGCTGCTCCTGGAGCCGGCGCGGTCGCAGCTGTCGCTGTTCCCTCTCCAGATGGTGCAACAACACCGGGGGTGCTGCTGCTGGTGGTGCTGCTGCTGCTGGGTGCAGTGGGTGCCGAGGGCGTGCCCTCCTCTTCTGGACGGACTGTGCCCTCAGTCTCCTTGGCCAGGCGCTCTTGGATGACAGGTTCTCCTCTCAGGATGTGGCAGAGGATAGCCAGCATGGACTCTGCCATTCGGCCTCCATACACCTTCAGAGGTTTGCGGTTCCACAGGCTTCGGATGCAATTGAATGCAGCCTACAGAGGGAGAAGAATAGTTATTGTCAACAAGATCATTGGCACTTCACTCTTTCAAACACAGACACCAATCACACAATTGTTTGTGATACACAGAGGAAAGTCTATGTCTATGGACAACTTCTGACCAAGTCGACCGACAAACGGCAGATATTATTCTGCTGGTAAGGTGAGGCATACCCCAAATCAGTCTGTTATGATAATAGTCACTGACCTTTTGGGTGACAATGAGGAACCGCAGGGCACTAAACTGGGGTGTGGTCGGGGTGACACCAGGCACCTTGGCTGGTAGGGAGTGTGGAGAGTCCAGCACAGTGCTGGGGTTCACCATCTTCTCCACCAGCATCAACCAGGCGTCCAGGAACTCGCCTGTACCATCAGGCAGATCAGTGTGTTCCAGACCCTCAGACACAGGCACCTTACCACCCATGGTCAAGGCCCAGTTAAATGTCCTACAGAGAGAAGATAAAATCAACCGTTGCTGAAAACAAACTCTTTTTAGGTCCACCATAGTCCTTTACAAACCAGCTGATTGTGTTCCACAAAGTGTTTTATCAGACTCACTCGAACAGGGCATCATGTCCTCCAGAGCAGAAGAACTTCTGCAGCATCAGATGGTAGGGGTACTTCCTCTCATCAAATAGCATTGGAGACGTGAAGCCCACGGAGCATATGAAGAATGTCAGCCTACAGCAACAGAGAACACAACACTTGATCATCTTCAGACAAGATAATTCATTACCAAAGCTAATAAACAGATAATAGTATCAGATTGAATACAGATAGTCATGTCATGTTGTCATTTACAAGCCATAGCTAGGAGAATGACGACCGACACAGGCAGGCTTGCTCATACCTAAAGCGAGGAGTTGGAGTGTAGGGTGGTGGCTGCCAACTCAGGCCCTTGGTGAGTAGCTTGGTGAGGGAGGAGGCGGTGGCGCGGGCGGCTGGAGTAGGGGCAGTGCCCGTGCTGGTGGCATGGTGAGAACGGCGCTGTCTCACTGGGGAGCCCACACACAGCTTGACAAGTAGGCCAAAGAGCTCAGCCAGAGCCCTGCCAAGACGAGACGAGGCTAGAGGGATGGAGACATGGGTTTGCTAAGAATTAGGGATGTTCCGATCGATCGGTGGCGATATAATATCGGCCGGTACCCGATCGATCGGAATCGGATCGGGCCAGATCGGAAGAGCGTCGTGTAGGGAA
>OOFJ01000084.1:0-12523 GCA_900323375.1 Benthosema glaciale | reverse complement strand
TTTGGGGGGGTTTTTTTTTAAAAAAAAAAAATTTGGGGGGATTTTTTTTTTTTTTTTTTTTTTTTTTTTTTACAGAGGGAAAACTGTGTAACTTGGGCAGATTTTTTTGAACAGAAAAGAGAGAGAAACTGTGTAACTTGAACGGAGTTGGCTTCTGAGAAGTGAGCAAGTGAAATGATATGCTGGTGAGCTCAGCACTTCGTCTTCAAGGTCAAGTGCAAACTATAAAGCTTTACCACTCCATCTCCACCAAAAAAGCAGTTTGAGCTCAGCTCCCAAACACTGAAGATTCATTATGCTATCACCAAGTAGCTTTTTGTGTTTGCAGACCTTTTTTTTTTCTTTTTTTTCTTATCCTGATTTTTTACACTATCCTTTCCACCACTTTATCACAAAGCAGTTTGAGCTCAGCTTTGGACACTGAAGATTATTCTGCTTTACCAAGAAAGCTTTTTATTTTTGTGTTTGCGGGGAACTTTTCACTTCTGATTTCTTCTTCTACACCATCTTAAGGCACAGACCATGGACTCTGCAAACAACACCACGGTCTCGAGAGACACCATCACAGTCTTACCAGAGACCTTTCGTGTCCGTAGACTTTGTGCAGATGTCAATCTGACAATCATGCAAATTGCAATACCTACATTACACGTTCTGATTATGGTTACAGGGCTGGTTGTGAACGTGTACTTGCTTTTTGCTTTGAGAAGAAAGAAAAAGCAGGAGTTGGCCAGCGGGACTTCAAGAAAACAATCGGCTTCCAAGCACCTGACTGACGGAGTGTTTGCAGCACTGGCCGTGTGTGACATTGTCACTTTACTGGCAACTCCTCTCTGGCTGCCACAACATGTGCCATCAGTAGGATGGGTATACGGCACAACGTTGTGTAAAATAATGAAAGGTGGTATTACGGTAAGAACAACATCTATTTTATTTCCTATAAAAAATGAAAATATGTAGATCTAGACGCAAAAACTAACTTGTTGTTTGCTTTCTTTGTCTGTTGTAACAGTTTTGCTTTCAGCACGGAATCTGTCTCCTGGTGTACATCAACGTAGACAGATGCGTCAAAGTCAAATGCAATAGGCATCTGCTGCAGCCGGTCAATCGACGCTACAGATGGATCTTCAGGACAATCATCTGCTCTTGTGTACCAGTGATTTTTTCGGCTTTAGACGTGACACATAACAATGTGATCTTAAACCCTGTGACCTATACCTGTATGTGTACAATATCTCAGGATTTTCCGAGAGTAACATTTTGGGCAAAAATAATTGTCAGTTACATGATACCTATGATAGCTGTCGCTATAAGCAACATAGTCCTTGTGATACATATAAAATACGGAGTTATGCAAAAAAATCGCCGTAGCTTAAGAGCTCAGATACTTGCTACACTGACAACTGTGATATTTATGGCTTGCTGGCTTCCGTGGGTTACGATCAGCATTTACTACGAAACCTCGGAAAATGTACATTGCCACATCACTGTGTTCATAGTACAAAACGTTTGTTTGGCTGTTGGATATATGCACTGTATCACAAGTCCATGTTTGTACATATTCATGCGCCTAAGAAATTGAGAGAACTAGATGGAGCAGCAGCTGCCAAGACCTTGTGCACTCCCCGATTCCTGTGCGTAAATTGAGAAAACCTGTACATTAGATGAACCTTGTAAATATCACTTCGGTTTTTGTGTACACATTTCTTGGTACGATTTAGGTACAGTAGTTTGTTCATATTTTGTTTTTGTACACCTTAACTGTTATATGTAGCTCAAAACAGTGGTTGTTTTGTATTGTTTGTCAAAATGATGTTTAGACCTACGATTTTGTTTTTGCATGCACTTGAACAGTATTTGGTACGACGGTTGTTAAACAAATGAAACAATAAAAGTCTTGCTGGGTTACTCGTGGTTCTGTTTATTTCATTGTTTTTGCACAATTTTTTCCACACATACACCTTCACCGTTTACATTTTGCGCACACAAGTGGAACATGTTTTAACAACAACAGCCTGTGAAATCTGTGATGGTCTCATCAGCCGAGGCGGTCTCTTTACATGCAACAGACATGATAATTTTGCTCCAAGGAGGAGACTCTCCGATTAGCATTTGGATGGTCTTTTTGAAGCCCATCAGATGGTGAAAGTCGGTTGCAGTGAGTGTTTCAGCCAAAGCCTGGAGCACATTCTGGGCAAGAACTTGATTTCTTCCTTTGAATCTTTGTACAAAGAAGCTGTCCAGCCACTCTTTGATCGTGAGCACATTTTTTCTTTCCAGAATGCAAGCTAGGCCATCCACTACAGCCTGCACCACTTGAAGGTCATCCATTGACTTGCCACAGTAATGCTCAGGATGGTGCCGGTTGTGTTCATAATGGTGTCTGAACCCAAAGTTGGCCATCATGGTCTTGATGTCATCTTCCTTGTTAACATCAGTCAGGTCTTTCAGTAGCTTTTCCATATTTGGCTTTTTAGCCAGAGCCAGTTTGTCCACATGCAATGCCATAATCCCAGAGTAGGCAGCAACTTCTATGACGCTGGTCTTGCTTGAGTCGTGGCAAAGGAGATCTCTGATGTAGTGGCGATCACTCATCAGGTCGATTTTAGTTTTCAGTTTTTCACTCACCTCCTCGAGTGCCTTTGCGGCCAGAGTACCTACCACGGTCACAAATAAACTGTGAGACAGTAGGGCCTTATGGTGTTCTCTGACTGCGAGGTGGTCGATCATGAGTTGCTCACACTCAGCATTCCAGGAGCCGGTGAGGGCTGCGTTGCACAGAGCGTGCACAAGCTTAGCTGTCTCGTAGCTTGTATCCGGAACAGGCGTGGTGTTCTTTTTCTTTTTACCAATGAATTCAACCACTCGATCTCGAGCGTTTTTGATGGCACCTGGTTTGTACATATACTTGCCCCTGTCAGGGATGAGCGGCTTATTAACCGGTTTTGCAGACCTTACTTTGGAAGCCATGGTCAAGAGTGGTGAGATGAAACAATACAAACACGAAAAGATGTAAAGCAATAGTTTTAATATTTGAAAAAAATAGAAAACACTGTCAATGCATTGGTATGTAAGTCTAGCTAGTTTTTCCTCTCACGGCCAGGAAAATAAGAAACGGACATGTCAGTGCCGAAAAAATGATCGAGGCCGTTGCCATAAACCTATTGAGAGCTAATGTCTTTTCACATTCCTGACACGTAATGCCTTTAGATCGAGGTTCGGGTTTGGTTTTGGTAATGTAACTTTTAGCCACACTTTTCATTTTCTCCAAGTCTTGCAATATAGCCGCTCCTCTTGTCAACATGTCGGTCGCATCCTCAGACATAGCTTTCACGCCGTCTAAGCTCACATGTATGTCTTTATCAGACAAAGAAAGAACATTGGTGAGCACTCGAGGTTCGGGAGTGGTAATGATACTCTGGTCCATTTCTGATCCACCGCTCGTCCCTGTGTGTACATGCGTTGAGGTTTTCATCTCAAAGACGTTGGTGTCTTTGCGATAACACGTGGGGCCAAAACAAGGTCCGTGGCACGAGATTGGACAGTCGATGTTCACAACTCGCCCATCCACGATATCACATTTAGACAAAATATCATCATTGCGCACCAGAGGCTCACACAGGCCTCTGAAGTCACATTCCGGAATGTCATAATTCACACCTTGCTCGTCCATGACCATAGGTCTAGCCAGCCAACATGTACGATTACCCTTAGAAGAGTCGAGAAAGGGCATGTACCAGCGAGACAGCCTTGTTGGTCTCCACGTGTTACGTACTGTGAGTGCAACTAACTTTGAAGCTGACAGAGAATTGCTTGATATCGGCGTGTCTACGTAAAATGTATTCGTAAACTCAGGGTAACAGCCGCTCATGTCATTTCGTGCGACACCTTGGGTGCATCTAAGCAGATGTTCTTTTGCGCCGTGAAAAGCAAATGTAGCAGAGTTTAACAATACAGCTAGCTTGAACGCCCCGCTCTTCCACGTGTCCGTGATCACTGTGAGAGGGTATGAACCGTTTGCGGAGGCTCCTGGCGATGGACTGTTTTTTACATAATCATTCGATACCACGGGATTTGAAAACATTTCGACTAAGCCTTGTAAAGAGTGCAGGATGAGGCTTCTGTGAGTGAACATGACGTCCACGATGTCAGGGCTTGTGATTGTGCCAGTTCCATGGAAATTAGGCTGGTTGTAAGGAGCCGTGTTTGAATGACGTTTGATGATGCGAGCGTCCATAAGAGCTGCCAAGTCGTTGAACGTGGCTTCCAGCATGGTAATGGCTTGTGTGTAGTCATTCATAGCAGCCCTCAGCGTAGCTTGAGCATCTTTCATTGTTGGAGATGAGCACATGTTTGAACAGCCTTGATTCACAGTAGATAATCCGGTGCATGCAACATGTTCACAGTCGGGATAAGAGAGGTCCACCTCCGGCCAATTATAACCTAGGAAAAACTGATATGCCACGTATCTAAGTTCTGAGGTCAAAATCTTCCACACTCCGGGCTGCAGCTGAACTCTGTAGTCGGCATCGCCAGGCGTAGCTGCGTACCTAGCTACGTACCGATCGCGGTCGTCGGTGTAATCTACTTCTTTACACTGACAAAATCTGAGGTTACACAAACACGTTATAAAAAACAAACACTGAACTGAGAAGCAAATGGATCGGATCATTGTCACTGGTATCATCATTTCAGTTTGTAATATTCTCTGTTGGACCGTACATTATGGCATTGGCAGTAGCATTTAAACAGTATTGAGACAATTCCTATGTTGATTAATACAGCGAGTAACACAGCACATCTAGCTAGCACAGATAACTGTTCTGCATTATCCTGTACACGCTGACGTATTTTCAAGTCCCACTCGGCCTCTTGGCTCAACAGTCTCCTTAAGTCTTCAAAGATGGCTTTTGTGTTAATGAGCTTGTCGTATGTTGCGTCTAGACATCTACCAGTGGCAGGAGTGTTTTTGAAAACCGACGGCTCTTCCTCGTAGGCATCTATCAGAGCTGACTTGCAGTACAGCAAAGATAGGGAGCTTAGGATTTTTTCTATGAATAGCCCTACACCTGTTATGTACTGTTGAGCTTCTTTGACCGGATCTTCGGTAGACGTATAATATTCGGGTAAGACGAGACTGGCGAGTGAGCCAAAGTGTAAGGGTTCATATGAGCATGGCATAGTCACACGATGTGCGCCGTGTGAGACCCGTATTATCATCTTGACGATAACATCGCTGTCGTCGATCTCGGTGAACACGGCGATTGGTGTTCCTGTACCTCCTTGAGGCCAGCTGTTGTTTGCGTAGTTGGCAAGCCGCAGGCATGTGTCAGAACCTGTGATGCATTCAAAAAGATCAGCCTCCGTGGTTTTACTTTGTAATATATTCTGAATCTGTTTGGCGTCTACCAGTGAAGCATAGGAAGACTTGGCCTCTGTGTCAGCGATCCATGACAGTTCAGAGTGGTCGAGCATCTGTTCTCCGTCTAAAGCTTCATTTATTACATCAAACATGTTCAAAGCGGCTACTGTGGAGTCGCTGTGCATGGCTAAGCGTACAGCCACGGCGGCGTGATGACTGTGTTTTTCTATGTTCCGATAACAGTATCCGTCCTCCAGGGGTTTCATGACATCTCGTTGCACACCTTTACATTTGACCCTTATAGTTTGACTGTAACTGGCTGGCGGCACATGCATACAAATAATCTCTCTCTCTTGGTCGACAAATACCTTTTCTCCGTTTTCCAAGGTGACGGTTTCAGCTCCGTAGGGTACAAAATTTACCTTGTTGATCATCGATCGCCCGGTCGGTTCAAGGCCAGACGCCGGAGCTCCTACGTTCATATCCGAAGACATCCCAAGTCTCAGGTTCGGATACCCCGGGACCCGAACAAAACTTTTTAGCATGGGACTTGAAGGTTGTGTAAATTGAAAGAACATACCGCCCTCGAGTTTGTACACATTGTTCACCATGGCGTAAGAGTAACCTCCGTCGCCGTATTTGGAACTTCTCGTGTGACGATAATGTAGAGTGCGATGGGCTTTGGTCTCAGAGACTATGGCGTTGGTCAACTCTGAAAAAGTGGAAACTCTCGGGCTTCCTCTGTATGTGTAATCCAAGTAACCAAGGGAATATCTGCTCACACCCCATTTGGCCATATCGACAATTATGGCTATCAAGTCTGTTATGCTGTATTGGTGGTGAGCTTCGTCAGCTGAAGCTACGGTGTGTCTGTTTGCCATTGTCAAGCTTGTACAATTTTCCTTGATGTATTTCGAAGACGGGATTGTCACAATTATTCCTGCTCTGTTGTTAGATAGCATGCACAAATGTTCAAAGACTATAACACCCGTTTTGTATACGTACCTTTCGATATCAAACTGGAGGTTGTGTTTGTCATGTTCAGTGTACGTGCCTGAGTTCCATCTACTGATAGACACCTTGTGGCAATCTGTGCAGTGCACAGGAAACAGGCTTATGTCGTCTAGATTCAGAAAAGCCCCGTGTACGGTTATAAGCGAACCAAGATCTTTAAATATTTCTGCCGCACGAACTCGTTCTCGGTCTATAGCCGGCCAGCTGGCGACGTGGTTGAACTGCTCTGTGAGATAGAAATCTAGACTCCCGTGGTCGCCGGTGCATGTTCCCACGGCGAAAAGGCTCGGGCATATGAGAATCACTTCCTCCGCTTCTTGGCACACAACACAATGTGTATTGGTATATGACGCTCGTGCCGAGGAGCAGCCGGGGAACACGTCTGTCGTGGATCTTGTGAGCAGTATTTTACCATTCGCATCTGCGACTGACGTTAGAGTGGTACAGTCGGGGTAGCTGCAACTATAATGCGCAATCAGAGGCTTGCTTTGAGTTACAAGGGCTGTGGACAGTTCATTACTTGACAGACCAGGGATTATTTCAAACTTGGAGCCGTACATTCTTGCCAGAGCAGAAAAAGTCGCCGAGGTTGCAAAGTCCAAAGCTATGTCGATCACAACAACGTGTCTTGTCTTGGAATGTTGTCTCAGAGCAAACCAATCAAACACAGCTGCGATTTCTTCCTGGTAAGGAGCTCTGGTGCGATCGGAAAAGTTAATTTTGACCCCTTGCCTTTCTCCCCACGCTTGGCGCAGCGTCACATCCAAAGTGGATTGAGCTGATCTATGAATATAAACTTGCTTGCTTGCGCCTCTCAAGTCTCTCACAGGAATCACAAGGAGATCAGAGTTATTTGTTGCCCGGTCAAGGTCGTTGATGACACGTACTTCTAAAAGTACAACTTCGCACCGTCGTACGTCCAACGGAGCAGAGGGTGCAGTGGCTTTCAGGGTAGTCCGGTCGAATAGATCACTTGTGACAAGGCAAAACGTTTCGGTTTTGGGTTCTACTTCGCCGTATATTACACGACCTTGCGTTTCCAAATTTGTGTCCGGTGGAGCACGAGATACAGTTAAAGCCCAGTCGTTATTGTTCCCATCTATCCCAAATTGCATGTGTTTGAATGTTGCATCTATGCAGCTGGGGGAACACAGACCTTCGGGGTTAGTGTAATAGAGCAAAGCCTCAGAGCAGTTACAGCGAGGGTTAAGTTGAGGTTTCCAGATGCATTTCACATAATGAAAGGCACCCCGTGGCCTTATTGCTTCTCGACTGTACAGCATAATCACCAAATTGGCTCCGTAGATACACTGAATGTTGTCCATCGTGAGAGAAATGTCGTATCCCCATAAAAATAACCCTAAGGATTTTTTCTGTGACCAAGTTTTAGACAGACTCAGACCAGGCTTAGCTTCGACAATGTCAGTCTTGTTAGCTTTGAGCACCACTGAGCCATCTTTATGACACCAGTCTAACGAATCCACCGGATTGTGGTGTGCACCTTTGGGGATCACGAAATGAACAGTTATCACAGCTGACTTTCCTTGCTCCAAAACTGTTTCTCTAGTTTTGAACAAGAACTGCTCAGGCAATGGCTCTTTGTTTTTCACAAAGGGTTTCACCACTACTGAGTACAGTTCCTTTGCTTTTGACAAGGACCCCATTGCATTCAGCTGATAATACAGCACTTCAAGCGGGTTAGCCAGACTCAGAAACGCCGATTTTAAATTTCTCGTACATACACGAATCTGGTTGACGTCCGTGAGGTTGCCAACCTTTTTGCACATGTAATTCGCATGATTCTGTTCCAGCGCCGGTAACCAGCTCAACGTGTGCAACTTGAGCACATCGAGTAGTTCGTCGGATTCAATCGGAATCGATGTGTCTGATATAATGTATTTTGTAGGATCTCCGCAGACGGTGTCGTGCCAGCTAGTCCCGTTGATCACGACGGGTCCTTTGCAAGTTGAGTGCCGCTTGCATTGCTCTTTTCCCTTGGATCGGCTCATGAAAAATCCCGGTAAGCATTCGTCTCCGCAGTCTAGATCCTGATTTGAGACTGTAGGTTGACCTAATCCACAGCGGTAACTGCACACAGGAGCCAAACCATACCAACAACTTTTCAAGACCAGGTTCACCTTTCGGCATGTGTCCCTCATGAGGCGACAGCCTAAACTATTGGTCCTGGGCGCAGTTTGAGTTTTGAACAAGAACTGGTCAGGCAATGACTCTTTGTCTTTCACAAAGGGTTTCACCACTACTGAGTACAGTTCCTTTGCTTTAGCCAAGGACCCCATCGCATTCAGCTGATAATACAGCACTTCAAGCGGGTTATCCAGATTCATAAACTCCGATTTTAAATTTCTCGTACATTTACGAATCTCGTTGACGTCTGTGAGTTTGACAACCTTTTTGCACATGTAATTCGCTTGATCCTCATCCAGCGCCGGTAACCAGCTCAGCGTGTGCAAAATGAGCACATCGAGTAGTTCGTCGGATTCAATCGGAATCGATGTGTCTGATATAATGTATTTTGTAGGATCTCCGCAGACGGTGTCGTGCCAGCTAGTCCCGTCGATGACGACGGGTCCTTTGCAAGTTTTGTGCCGCTTACATTGGTCTTTTCCGTTGGATCTGCTCATGAACAATCCCGTTACGCATTCGTCTCCGCAGTCTAGATCCTGATTTGAGACTGTAGGTTGACCTAATCCACAGCGATAACTGCACACAGGAGTCACACCATCCCAACAACTTTTCAAGACTAGGTTCACCCTTCGGCATGTGTCCCTCAAGGAGTGACAGAGTGAAACATTGGTCCCTGCGGGCACACTGGGCGCAGTTTGACTGAACCCGATGAGACACAAAATAACCAACAACCTCATGTTTGGCAGGGTTTGGCTTAGATTTTTCGAACACAAAGCATTAACGACAAGACCTTGTAAGTACTGTCTAAATCTCCGTGGCTGTATAATAGCTCACATGAGCAGTTGACTGTGTTGGTTTCTTTCAGTGTGGGTACCATCATATGTAGCAGCTGCCTTGTATTAAATTCACATGAATACAACGTCTCTTTGCAATGACCCCTTCTGCACAAACCCGCACGTTTATTTTATTTAGTTTATTTGACGGAACGGGCAGTATATGCGAGCCCTTTTACAAAGCTGGTTGGCTCGTGCGCAGGTTGGACATCGATGGACGGCATGGTGCTGATATCGTTGCTGATGTACTATGTTGGGATCCCGAGAAGGACTGGGAAGGACCGTTTCCCGATGTTATATTTGCAGGACCTCCTTGTGAAAATTACAGCGTGGCCAGGACTAGGGCAAACACGGAAAGAAATCTTGATCTAGCAGACAGGCTCGTTTCTAAGACCGCTGAGGTGATCGATTATTTCCATAAACTCAATCCTCAGCTGCAGTTTTTTGTAGAAAACCCAGACTCTAGCATGCTGTGGAAAAGATGGGTGTCACACAGGTTTTTCTCCAGCGCGGACAATCATTACATGGCTGTGTTTGCCCAGAAGATAAACCAAAATTGTACCAAGAAAACCTACGATGAGATCCAAAAACTTAAGACATCATGCTTTCGAACCGCATGTAAAGACAGGCACGTGGTAAGACTGGACTACTGTCAGTACGGCGCTAAGTACAGAAAAAGAACTCGGATAATGACCAACAATCCATTCCGAGGTGTTCTATGCAATCAGACAAATTGTCCAAATATTGTTGATGGGAAACATACAGAAGTTGCTCAAAGAGGGCCTCGTTCTGCTCAGGATAAATTTAGCCACACTCTAGACGAGCTGCATGCTTACCCGGAAAAGCTTGTAAAGGCTGTGTTTCAGCACGTCTCCAAAAACACATCTACCGTCAGACCGAGTCTAGGACCTGAGATGCCCAAACCTGAAATATTACCATTCGGTCAAGCACAAAGCGGGTCTTTTGTTGAATCTGAGATTCCGGAGAAAAAAGGATCTTCTGGTAAACCTGAGATTGATAGGGTGAAGAGAACTGACCGTAAAAGCATTCTCACTAAACAAATGTGCTCTCAGAAACCCGGAGTCGGTTGGGTGAAGAACACTGGCCACATGGCTGATGGCACAAAAACATTGTGCTCTGAGAAACCCGGAATCGTTCGGGTGAAGAAAGGACCTACCGGTGGACACATAAGCGGTTGCGTAAAGACTATGCAGTTTCCGAAACCCGGACTCGGTCGAGTGAAGAACAAATGTAATGGCGACCGTGGAAGCGGTAAACTGTGGAATGTTCATTCTCCGGGGCCTAAAACTGATGGGCAGAAGAAATATTTTCCTGCGCCCAATAATGCTAAAAGAACTTTTCATGAATCTAACAGCAATGGTGAGGAGAAAAATCCTTCCTGTGACCGTAAAAGGTCAAAACTTTGCTAACTCAAAGGGTGCTGTTAATTTTTGCAGCTCACAAAATATTGATGATTTAGACTAGAGTGTGTTTGCTTCTTGTGCATGTTGAGACTTTGTGAAATTTAATGACATTGCTAACATTTTCTTTTGTTCTGCTTGTTCTTTTGTAAAAACATAAAATAAATAAAGCAAGGACACAACAAATGCTCGTGTAGTGTATTTTTTATTATTTCAAATCACTTTTGATAATAGAATTGTCCTTGTGTTGGGATAAACATCTCATGATCATCCGGACGGTTCCATCATCCGACCATCGTCCAGCTCGGGCTCGTCCATCATCCAACCATCGTACAGCTCGGACTCGTCCAGCTCTTCGACCCCAGGGTCGGTGGCGTCGTCGGCGCCCTCCTCGGCCAGCAGCCTGAGCAACATCTCGCTCAGAGAGTCTCTCAAGGTTCTCATTCGCTCCAGGGTCACTAACTCCTCGTCCTCGTTGTGAAACGGGTCCGGGGACGGGGTCGTCCGCCTCGAGTTCTGGCTCCTTCTGTAGGTTCCTACCTGCCACCCCAGGGTCACCAAGTCCTCGTCCTCGTTGTGAAACGGCCCCGGGGACGGGTTCGTCCGCCTCGAGTTCTGGCTCCTTCTGTAGGCTCCTACCTGCCTCCACTGGGGTTGTGCTTCCTCCAGGCGACCGTCGGGGAAAGCGTGCTTGTAGAAGCACTTGGAGCCAAACGGGCAGGTTCCACGGCCCTCGTCGAAATATCGGCATGATTTACTCGCCATGCCGTCCTTGTACTTCTGGATGAGTTTTTGCTTGTCCTCCTTGTCTTTCACCCAGTACTCACTCGGGATGACAAAGTTGGACTTGATTCGACACTCGGGGCACGACTTGACGATTTTGCTGTCGAACTGCTTGGTGCTCCTCCACGTGCGAATGCACTTGAGACAGTAGCAGTGGTTGCAGTCGGAGAGGATTCCGAAGCGGCGCTCGCCGGGGTTGGCCTTCTCGAACACCACCTCCATGCACACGCCACACATCATGTCCTTGCTGCGCTGGATGGCGAAGGAGATCTCCATGTCCTTTGCCGGTTTAGTGTGTTCAAACCTGCACTGGTCCCCGACCACACAGTTTCCTTTCTGAAAGAATTTGCAAATCACGGAGGCAGGTTTGCTGCTGGCGAGATCATGGGAACACTGATGATTTTGACTACAGTGTGTTTGCTTCTTGTGCATGTTGAGACTTTGTGAACTGTATGGCGTTAGCTTTAACACTGATGAATTGGACTACAGTGTTTGCTTTTTGTGCATGTTGAGACTTTGTGAAATCTAATGACATTTCAATTTTTTTTGTTCTGCTTGTTCTCTTGTAAAAATAAATTAAATAAACCAAGGACACAAAAAAAGGCTTGTGTAGTGTATTTTTTATTATTTCAAAGCACTTTTGATAATAGAATTCTCCTTGTGTTGGGATAAACATCTCATGATCATCCGGACGGTATTCCTCTTTCACGGTTCTCATCATGTCCACACTGGTTTCAAGGACCCTGCCCTAGTTCAGGGTCCCTGGCCTGTTTAAAATGGCAGGGCGTTTTTAAAAAGCCCCCCTTCGGGAGGAAGCCCCCCCAGGCCGTGTTAATTATCCTGTTAACCCTTGCGGTCCCCCGGGGGGGTCGAGCTCCGGGTCGTGTCAATTATCCAGTTAGCCCTCGCGGTCCCCGGGGGCGAGCTCCGCGAAGGGCCCCGTCACAGTCGGGACAGCGCAGGAC
>OOFJ01000083.1:1259-14046 GCA_900323375.1 Benthosema glaciale | reverse complement strand
CATGGAAATCCATTTCACACATGTTAACTGTCCTTTATTATGGATGACATGCACGGCTGACAGGAATAGATGGCGGGGAGCCTTTTTTAGTCACTACTGTGTCATCCTCTCCTCTCCTGTTAAAGCAGCATGCCCTGGCTGGAAGTCTCGAGTCAGCAGTACGCCAGAGTGTGGCAGGAGAGTCCAGGCAACAGGAGAGTGGTGAAGAACTGGGATGGTCGTGGTCATCATCGCCTTGATCGGAAGCTGTTACAGTATAAACGCTTGCTAATGCAGGCTCGGCCGCGGAACGGATCCTTAATCCGGAGATGAAAAGTTAGCAAATGAACTTGTAACATTTAATTAAATCAATGGTCGACTACCACTAATAAGCTTTGGATAATAAGATGTCTCTTATTTATAATTGGTTGCGCATCTTGTCATGCACCGAACATAGCAATTGTACAAGCTCATGCACAACTTGTAGACACATTGCGAGCGTGAAGATCTGCTATTTTCAATGAACTCCACTGGTGGGCAACTATACGTACGAATCAGGCCTTAATTACCTTTCCTATAAAGCCACCAGAGATGTGTGACTGAAAGAAAGTGCAGTCATTGTTGGAACCTTTCTAGGACGACCTTACAGAGCGGTGACACAGCAGATTCTCATTTAGTTCTGATGAAGCGCCAAAGGTAGCCGGACTATCTCATCACTGCAGTACCCTTAAAATGATAATGCCACCACACCACCCCCTCACCTCCATATCAACCACAAAGGGAATATCATCTCTCCCGATTCTCTTTGATCTCAACTGAATTGCAGTGTGGGAGGAAGCCTGGCAATACCCCAAATTACATGTGCGTGTGCACGCACGCACGCACGCACGCATGCACGCACGCACACACACACACGCCACCCGCAAGGATGCACACACACTGACTTCAGTTAATACATTCTCCTATAATCCACCCAAAATTCACTCAATTGGCTCTGTAGTATTTCTGTCTAATGGACTGCACCATCTGTGAAGCTGATTTGCAAGCGGGTCTCTGGGGGAACTATTTGCTGCAACGCGCGACCTCCGATTGACCCTCTCTTGACCCTGTGGGAATGGTTACAGACAGCCACCGTCAGAATCAATAGCCATGAAATTGGAAAAGCCTCTGACATTCCACAGGCCAGAGATCATTTTATACAAATCCTGTATTTGTATGTGTGTGTATTAATTTGTCTGTATGGTGGGCCTATACCAAGCTATGCTGTGGACCTATATGTGATGCAGCAGCTACTGTTGGATAACAACAAAAAAGAAATCACTATAGTGTCCCAATCAGTTCATGTGTCAAACTGTCAACTGACATATCCTGGGTTTGATGGCCTGCCTCCGGTTGTATATCAGCCCTCTCCTCCATCCTGTCACCCTGTCAATGTCCTCCTGGCACCATAAAGAAGAAATGCAATTCTATGGTTTGGGCAAAATACATCAATATTATAATGCTGTTGATATGACTAGATATTGTCTGGGATTTTATGTAATAGTGATATGGCATAAGTGCCTGGTTTTAATTATTTAAAAATACCCAAAATAGGGATGCATTGCGTCGCCGCCATGTCTTGTGAGTTTGTAGATCTCCTATTTTTGTAATTTCTCTGTAATTGAAAGAGGTATTTGGTCACTTGATTTCTTCTATATCGCCTTTTTTATCATTACATTACCTGAAAACCATCACTCACAATAGCTTTTAATCACTTACTAGAAATCGGGTGGTCATCTTAATTAAGTCCATACATTTTACCAGACTGTTTCCGCTCTGTAGTTTTGTCCTCCACTATAGGAGCTCAGGTCATCTATTATTTTTTGCAATATTTCTAATTAGTTTTCCCCTCTCACCTTGATTCTCATCTATATGGCACTCCAGTGCCAACTTCCCTAAAGCAATTTCTATTACCTATACCAGCACATTCTCACACAGAGCTCTTGTTTCGAGGCATTGGTCAAATTCAAAGTTCAATAGGCTATGATTTTAATGCTAATACTTTAATGTTGTTTTTATAATGGGTCTGCAGTCTGCAGCTATATTCATGCAGTGAATCAATCGAACCTTAATATGTTATTGACCATCAGCCATTCTGCTGCTCACACTGTGTAGGGCGGGCTATTGCAGAAGGTTGTGAAGACAAACACTGTTTCGGTAAGCCTGCATGCACATTTAAAACTCCTTAAAAACTTTTAAGTGGATTATATGTGGTTGCCTGGGTAGTACGCATGTGGATTTCAGACTTCACGTAGCTATCCTGTGATGTCATAGACATGGATGAAAGATTATATATTTCATCCATGTCTATGATATATACTGTACGGCATAAATGCCTCCAAATGTGGCCATGGTTACAGGCCAATCAGAGCCCCTTTGACTTACATTATAAAATACAATTTAGTAAGTAACTAAATTTTCCAGATGAGATACAAAACAACAGCAAATCCCTGTACAAATTATACAGAGGTTGAGGCGGTTCATATTTATCCCAGATGTAGCATTAATGCATCACTTTCTAAGACGTTCTCTTTATCTGTTTTCCATACATCTGCATCTGTGTCCTATATTAAAATACCCATTTGTAGCGCCGGTCTGGTTGTAATAATAAAGGTGACATGGGCGGTTAGTAACAAAAACGCTATTAGCAAAAGGCCATGAAGTGAGTGACCTAGCAAGATATGTAATGTATGATCCTAACCTTAGTCGGAAACATTATAGTGGGCCTCAGGGAAATAACACAAAGACGCAAAGCTTTACGTATGGCCTTGAGTGTAGTAGGGGCAGTAGACTTACTTAACTGCTATTGTATCTGTATGCAAGACAGGGGGAATTTACTGAGGTTGTTCTCAATTACCGAGACTTATTTACAGTGAAATGTGCTTCTGTGCGTGCATGCATACTTGCCGGCCATGCACGTGTGCCAGAGACAGAGATTTATAGGGCCCTATCTTCCGCCCTACGATATCCCTTGGCAGGCGTGCATATATGTGATTGCAAATTACAGCATGGATACAGCATTATAGCGTAGCCTATGTTTTGAATGTTGAGCACCATGCACGGTTTGGGTGTCTCGAAACACAGTTTCACAAAGGCACAAGGAAATTGTAACAAATTACTTTGGGGGAAGAGTAACTGTAATATATTTATTTATACATTTTGTAATTTGTTATATTACTCATTACTGGGAAAAAGCTTTTTCCATTACTACACTATGACGCTATAGCTTACCCTTGCACGCAGACATATAATGTGGCTTTAAAGGACAACTTTGGGTTTTTTCAACCAAGGTTCATGTTTTAGGTTCTTATTATATATCTTACTTTTTAGCGATTTTAGCTGTTTTTGACAGGGGGTGGGGGAATTGGAACATGGGGCTAAATATGTATGTTTTGACAAAATTTTATAGCGATTTATTTTTGTATGATCTACTATAGTCCTACTGGACAAATCGCTATCAAATTTTGCCAAAAAATACATATTTAGCCCCATGTTCGAATGCCCCTGCCCCCCTGTCAAAAACAGCTAAAATCGCTAAAACGAAGGAAAGCAGCAAGTGAAGAAAAAAATAACACTCACCTTTTACTTTACAAGTAAAACCTGCAAGTACTTCAGGCAGGCACATGCATGTGATATGGTTGTTCATGTTTATACATTATGTATGCTTGTGAATGTATGTTTTATTTATATGGAAATAGGTAACTAACAACATTTTAAGTGTTAGTTTTCTTGGCATGTGGTTGTGTCTGTGTGTCCACATAGTTTAGATTTGTTTTCCTCCAGTTCAAATCAGGCAGCTGAACAGCCTGCCTGTTATCCAGTAGGATACCACAGTGAATTTCAAGACCTCTCTATAAAAAGTATTACTCCACCTCCACCTGTAACCTAGCAACGGTTGTCAGTTGTCAGAATTTTTTTTAACCGTTGCCAGCATCAGTTTGCAACTGGGAGACAATTCAGTCGGAAACACTCTATCGTCAGATATAATTTACTGCGCATGGTGCATGATGGTAACACGCTGTTAAGTTGCTTCCTGAATTAGCCAGCAGCATGCTAAGCTACATTTGTGAATTGAGATCAATCAGAAATATTGATAATATAACGGTGATATTAACACACTAATAAGCTTGATGTCATACTATAGAATAGATATTGGTACTTGTGTGATGATCTACAGATTTCAGGGCCATCTACAACTATAGTCTTGCCCTTCTCTATCTGCATTCAGTCTCCCACGCTTGTTTTTCTAAATTGATTTAATTGTCTCAGTCAAAGGAATCTACCTGACCCACTTATAATAGCCTAAAAAAAAACAAGGGTTTTTATTTACAGTTGAATCACTACAAACCCTGGCCTGAAGTCAATAACCCAATAACAGTAACTCTCCAAAACGGGAGATAGATACATGGGGTTAGTAGTGCAGTTGCAGGATGCCAGTGTTTAAATATGCATGGGCACAATCTGGAAGAGGCACAATTCTTCTGTTAATGAGTGCACAACGGTGTGGAGAAAAACAGCGTTTGTTCCTTGTTGTTCTGCCATTACAATTACAATTACAATTTAGGCATTTAGCAGATGCTCTTAGTCCAGAGCGATTTACAGTAAGCAAGAACATACAAAATAGTTAGTCATCAAGAATCATACGTACGCTATGATTGAACCTAACATCCGTCTAACAGTAGAATATCTCTATAATGAAACTATGGGCTATACTCTTGCGCCACCCCTTATCCCTATAAACTATATTTGCCATTTTCACTATTTTGAAAAACATTTTAAAATAGTTCAAATAGCTGATCTACAAGCTCACAACGTGTCGATGTAGACCGGCCAGTCAAACTAGTTACAGTACTATATACAGTGCTATATCTACATAAAATGCTATATATAAATTACACAAGCTGTGCCTTTACATATGCCTAGGTCGTCGGTGCTAGGGCAAGTGCTACGGCAACTGCTACGGGCTAAAATGTAGTCCGAAGACGTCGGTTTTCAGACTACGGCAGAAGATTGGGAGTGAGTCTTCACCTTCTTTGAAGGTATGGAGGTGCCATACCTTTGGTTGCTTTGAAGGCCAGTATCAGAGTTTTGTACTCTGTGTGGGCAGCAACCGGGAGCCAATGGCGGGAGCGGAGAAGTGGGGAGACATGTGAGAATTTTGGCTGGTTGAAGACCAACCAAGCTGCGGCATTCTGGATCAATTGGAGAGGCCTGTGCACACCGGTAGGCCGGTAAGGAGAGTTACAATAGTCAAGTTTTGATACGTGACTATTTTGATGTCTGGATAAAGAGCTGGGCTGAATCCTGGCCGGGTGAGGAAGGGTCTAATTCGTCAAATTTTATAGAGTCTAAGTAAGCCTCCAGGATCGAGTGACAGCTGTAATGTGTTCCTGCCTTCTAAGCCAGCTGTCCCAATACAAATATCAAAGCCAATATTTAGAACCAATAATTGTATGTGTAATTTACCTGTAATATACAGTTAGTCAAAGTTGGTTTAAAGTGCTTGCTTCGCATGCTTGTTTATTCCTTGCTACAGGACAGGATGATCTACATTCCCCTCCATATGCACAGTCAAATCTCCAATGTCCTCATTATAGTGTATACTGTACCTCTGCCTCAAGCACAGAACACTGCATGGGTTTTAATTTAGGAAGCTGAACAACGCTAATGGTTTACTGGATGACTTTGGATATTGCATAATATGGTACTTTAATGACATGAGTCTTTTGTAAAATGTACATGTACATTGTAAATGAAGATGTACAAACACACTAAGTTTTGTTACCAGTTTTGTTACCAGACAAATTATTAAAAAAATAGTCTGTGAGCTAAAAGTCCAGTTTCTGCAGCAGACCTCATAGCATAGAACGGAGAACATTTAGCATATCGCAAATTGTTATTAGTTGTCATATAAATTCCATAAGTGATATTATGCTTATGGGCTATCTAGCAGAAACTTTCTGTTGAGGAGGTTGACTGCACTAAGGAGAAGACATTTTAATTTTAGACAGGCTCCATGTACAGTATGCTCCCTCAAGAGTAGCGCAATGACATGTTTATGCTGCTATGCATGACGTGATGAACCACCAACAGCCATGAAAGCCTCGAAATATCCAGTGAGGTCAAAGTGAAGGGCATAATTTGAATATATATGCTTGTAAAACAAATACAAATAAAATGTATTCATCGAGTGAATCTCTTGCGCTTGCTCATGTCATTTGGCCAAATGAGACAAAGGCCGGCATCACACTAGGTCTAGGACATGCACTCAAGGATCACCACTTGACACCACTTGGCGCCCGGAACCAACCATTAAATCAGTGGGCCCACGATTAATTTCTTCCGGGCCTATTTTCAGGTGCACCAGGTGCTTCCTGCAATGTAGCTACAAGCTTGAAGCTTGAATGTAGCTACAAGTACCTTGAAGAAGTATCCTCTAGTAAAATTTCGAAATAAAAAAAGCCAAAACAAAGAACCAACGATCGGCCACAGGAGTTAATATTACTCCTACCGTGAATAACGACAGGGCCACGATGGGCCATCACAAACGATCACTTTGATTAGAATTTCATAGCATTTGATTTAGATCAGGAGCTATTCACGTTCAAAGATTTTTCAGGCCATAGGCTAAACTGGAGCCAGACCACTTTGGATGACGGACCTGCCGAAAAAACGCATCGCTGTCGCACAACCAGACGCTATCATAGTAGACTGGTGGGCTCCGTTCTGAATGGATTAAAGATGGAGATTTTGATTCATCTACATCCAGGGCGCACTACGGGACTCTTTATCAGGACGGTGATCTCCGTCCTGGCGGCTCAAAGTGTTAACAGTGAACACCACACTGTGTGTTTCATGCAAACTGCCCCCCTAGTAACTTACTTAGTTAAAGATTGGACAGGGAAGCCATTCCATACAAATGTGTTGGTTTAGATGGTGGTTTAGGCATTTCAAATCAAAGGCCAAAGCTGCAGTATTGCTATACTTGCAGTCCTCATGAGTCTTGTAATTGTTAAAGTTGCAATGACGTTGGAGGAGGGCAATGCTGCCGTTGCACTTCAGAAGATCAAAGCTGCCGTCTGTTTAATTACCTTGCCGTGTTGTTGGGTTTGGAGGCTTTGTCTACAGTTGGATTCCTAAAAAGCCTTATCCAGCACATTTGGTGATATGGCCCATCTAATGTAGTGGAGCATTGTTAAAAGTTATACAGTGTCCATTACCTTGATTTACCAGGCCCATGTTCACTGACTAATGACGGCCTATGGACTTGGTTTCCCTTGGGAACCATCTTGAGAAAGCCTCTCGCCGGAACCACACAACAGCCATAACAGGCCTCTTTGCACAGCAGTAATATATGGAGGAGATTTGTTTTATGTTTATACTCAATCGATGGTTGTAGTTTTATGTGACATCTCCTTTTATCACACACAAATAGAGGCTCTCAGGCAAATTAAACTCAGTGATTGTTTGGCTGACTGCTGTCAGCGGTGCTTTGGCCTTTAAACGGGAAAAGCCACTCAGATTCTAAACATGCGTTTGGATTTTGTCAAGCAAGCTGCATTTGGACAGGGCTAGCCAATGAGAACTGCTGCACAGCGATAATGGTGAATCACTGGAATGGTGAAACAATCTTGTGCTCCTTGTTGGACATATCGTGATTTCAAATGATGGATCACACCTCATGTTATGTGCTGCTTCCTTTGCAATCAAATACATATAAAGCACTTTACAAATGTATCAAGTGGGAATGGCTAAAATATTTATCTGCACAAAATGTGCACTGGATCCAGAAACATCCTCCATGTGTCTCCAGAGTAAACAAGCAAATAAGGATAAACATGTTTATCTCTCTCTCATCTCCACCCTCATTCCCCATCTCCAACCCTGTTTTCGCATAGCCAATAAAGGCTAAATTCACCTGCATTTCTCTCCAACAAAAACCCAATTTATGCAGACATCGTTCATAATTTATGTAGAGGGAAGCTAGGCATGAGGCCCCCTCTGCAATCTTTGCAACATTTACATTATTGCCCACCCGCCCCAGAAATCTAATGGATCTGAAACCACGCATTCTCTCCTAAAGACATTTACGGTACCTTTTTAAAAATGGTACTGAGATGCTTCATTAAAACGTGTCATTTTAAGAACTGTGTGGATCTATTTACTGGTGTGTTCCACTCTCGTCTCCTCCTCTCCTGCTCCCAGCCCATGCTTTATGTACACAATCAATTATTCAACATTCCATTTTCACAAGCAGTGCCACCCACCCACCCAGCATGCCGACTTCTACCCTGAGAGATAGACACACAGCGATGGCAAAACCAAGCTAGCTCACTAGTATGTTGGGTTCCCTCTCTTCTGGCACCTATATCTGCACATTTTCCATGCCACCCCATATATGAAACTATTCATATATGCATAAGTATGACATATATGCAACATATATGGCTCTTATATAGTGCCACATTCAGACCGTCAGATAGATTTTCCAAAAGACAGTCCGGTGTGGTTGCCGATATAGGCAAACAGACCATAGTTATTGGTTTGGTGATAAAGTTACGGACTGGAGTGTACGTCCATTAAGTTAGATATTTAAATCTGTCCGGAGCCCATACGCGGCCGCTAGAGGCGGGATCAACGCGAGACGTGACATTATTGAAACTGTGCCACAGCGCACATGTAAACAAAAACCTAACAAGACTATAACTTCCCAGATAAAGGTAGGAGGTCACATTTTGGTTAGGTCAGTCTTACTGTGATGTTCAGTTCTTTTTGTCCACATTTGTTTTGGGCCTAGAATGCATGTCTTTTATATTCCATTTATAGTCCATTATATTCATGTAGAAACTATACACACTTTTCCTGGTATCTCTCTTTGCCGACCCACTCTGGTACCTGACAGTGGGATGCACTACACAAATTGTATGCCTTCATAAAAATCTTCTCTGATTTCAGAGCACACTGGTGTTGACGCCATGGAACGCTTAATTTATTTAACAAGCAGAGGCATAAGATGCCAACACAGCCCCAATGCAAAGTGGCTTTTTAACTACAATTTACAATTTAGGCATTTAGCAGACGCTCTTAATCCAGAACCACTTACATAAGCATAAACAAAATAAAAGCATGCTAATACATCATATACATACAAAGTAGTTAATGTGAATCAGCCATAAGCTAAGAATATCACAGTAGAAAAGACTAAACAGGCATTATACTATGCATCTACTGTATACTAACAGTGCTATGTTTACATTAAATGCTATAGGACTACATAAATTGCTATCTGAGTCTACATAAAAAAGCCATCTAAGATACATAAGTCAAGCCTTTGCCTACGCTTGTATGAGGTCGAGGCTAAGTGCTATGGGCCAAGATGGAGTCTGAAGAGGTGCGTTTTCAGACTGCGGCGGAAGATTGGGAGCAAATCTGCAGTTCTGACTGCAATGGGGAGTGCGTTCCAAAGTTTTGGGGCCAGAAGGGAGAAGAGGGAAGAGGGGAACAGCCCAGGCTCCTCTTACAGCAGCTTCTGTGGCAGGAGGTGTCTGGCGGGTGGGTGGCAGAACTGACGGCGTCTGGCATGCGCAAACCGGCATTGTTAGGCAATGGTTGAGATGCAAATCCCAGTACACAATCCAAGCAGATTATATCCAAAAATGGACCGACTAAAATGTCAGCTGGTGGATTATGTCCAAATATGGACATTCACAATGTCAGTGAAAATCGGCGTTGTTAAACCGTGGTTTCTGTGAATGATGACACATGCCAATATATGGGCATGATAGACTGTAAATTTGTTTCTGTGTATACTGTATAATAACCCTTTAAAAGAGAGTTACACAGCGCTACACCGGAATGTTTCTATAGCCCCTCGCTAGCAAGATGCTGTTAGAAGCGCTAGAAGAAGATGTAACAGTCGTCTATAATGCTGTTGCCGCCCCAGTGCAGATTCTGGTGGAGCCAGTGGGACGGTGGTTTGAAGCTTTTGTCAAGCGAAGGAACAGGAATGTGTCAGCCTCCTACCAGGAGCTGGAGGAACAGGAGGAACTGTCAGAGGAGTCAAAGGAGTCAAATGATGAAGAGTTGCAGCTGGAGGAGTACCCAATGCTGAGAACATTGGACCCCAAAGACTGGAAGAATCAGGACCACTATGCTGTCCTTGGATTGGCCCATGTGCGGTACAAGGCCACACAGAAGCAAATTAAAGCTGCCCACAAAGTAATGGTATTAAAGCACCACCCTGACAAAAGGAAAGCTGCTGGAGAACAGATTGTAAAGGGAGACAATGACTACTTCACATGTATAACTAAAGCTATGGAAATCCTGTCAGAACCACTGAAAAGAAGAGCATTTGACAGTGTAGACCCGACCTTTGACAAAGCTGTGCCTTCAAAGAAACAGGGCAAAGAGAACCTCTTTGACGTGTTCGCTCCCGTGTTCGAGAGAAACGCCAGATGGTCTTCCAAAAAGAATGTGCCCGAACTAGGAAATATGGATTCCACTTTCGAAGAAGTGAATACGTTTTACTTATTCTGGTACAATTTTGACTCATGGAGAGAGTTCTCATATCTGGATGAAGAGGAAAAGGAGAAGGGTGAAGACAGATATGAGAGGAGATGGATTGAAAGGCAGAATCGTGCTTCCAGAGCTCAAAAAAAGAAGGAAGAGATGACTAGAATAAGAACACTAGTTGATAACGCTTATATCTGTGATCCTAGAATAAAGAAATTCAAGGAGGAAGAGAAAGCCAGGAAGGAATCTGAGAAAAAAGCTAAAGCTGAAGCCAAGAAGAGAGAACAGCAGGCAGAACTGGAGGTGGCTCGCTTGGCGAAGGAGAAGGAAGAGGAGGAGGCCAAGCAGGCAAAGAAGCAGAAGGAGATCCAGAAGAGGGCCATCAAGAATGAGAGACAGAAGCTCAGGACCACCTGCAAGAACTGGAACTACTTTGCTGATGCTCAAGCACACAGCGTGAAGATGATGGAGGAGGTTGAAAAGCTGTGTGAGCGTCTTGGTTTAGCAAGCTTGCAGTGCCTGAACGAAGCACTGACCTCTGCTTCCAAGGAGGAGGGCAAGGCAATTGTTGATAAGCATGTGAATCAGGCAAATACACAGTTGCTGACAGGGTTTCCCGAGTTTCAGGCAGGGTTTCCAGAGTTTCAGGCAGGGTTGCCAGAGGTTCAGGCAGGGTTGCCAGAGGTTCAGGCAAGACAGGCATCCTGCAGTGCTGAACAGGCCAACGGGGGTGGAGGGGCTAGAGCAAAGGACTGGAATGAGGAAGACCTCCAGCTGCTCATCAAAGCAGTCAATCTGTTCCCTGCAGGAACGAATGCCCGATGGGAAGTTGTTGCCAATTACATGAACTCACACTCTAGCAGTGGCAATACGTGGACAGACAAAGATGTCATCAACAAAGCCAAGACCGTCCAGCGGCTGGATCCTTTGCAGAAAGATGAGATTAACAAGAAGGCCTTTGAGAAGTTTAAGAGGGAACATGCTGTAGTGCCAAACACTGTGGACAAAGCAATACCTTCAGAGAGATTTGATGATCCTGCTGCTCCCTGGACGACAGAGGAACAGAAGGTTTTGGAACAGGCTCTGAAGACCTACCCAGCCAGCACCCCAGAGAGGTGGGACAAGATTGCCGCTGCTGTCCCCAGACGATCCAAAAAGGACTGCATGAAGAGGTACAAGGATGTAGTGGAGATGGTCAAAGCCAAGAGGCAAGTGGCAGTGAAGAGTTAAACATTATTAGAGCTAACCCCAAAAACTAAACTCATCCAAAGCTAATTTCCAAGTACTATCATGTTATGTCAGGTTCCTTCCTCATCAGCCTGGTCCGTCCGAAGACTCTGCTGTCACTGCCACCCGTCTGGCAGTGCACTCGACCCCACTGCTTGCTGGGCTCCGTGGTAAGCCACCAGGCGCTAGCTGACAAAGCCTACCTCCGGACTCCGGTCTTTGCTCCAGAGGAGGGCCCCTGGCCTTCCTTCGGCCGGGTCACACATTTTCTTGTATGTTCTTCCATGGGGTGTTTTTGCAACATTCTTTGTCTGGCCCCTCCCCTGAGATCACTTTGCCATGGGAGACCCTGCCAGGAGCACTAGGCTCCAGGCAACACCGCTTCTGGCTACACAAACCTCTCCACCACAATAAGGCGATGGTTCCTTGGAGAGCTGAGTTCCTACTCTCATCTATGGTCATAATAAAGTGTGGGTCATGACTGAAACAATAAGGTTGCAAATACAAGTGGCCGAAATGAGTTTTCTTCGGGTGGCTGGCATCTCCCTTGGAGATAGGGTGAGAAGTTTCTTTGCCTGGAAGGAGCCAGCTGAGGTGGTTCAGGCATCTCGTTAGGATGCCTCTCGAGCGTTTCCCTAGAGAGGTCCTCGAGGCACACCCCACTGGTCACCAATGTTAATTTTAACTTTCATTTCACTGTCAACCTAATTTGAGGCCCACACCGTCTTTTGACGTGTTTTTAGTTTTTACACTAGATGGCGCTCTTTGCTTGAGTCACCGTTTGACTTTCACTGAAACCAAGGATAGTAGAGCAAGGATAGGAAGAGACCATACTTTCGTACTACGGTGGAGTCCGTGCTCCCTGGGAGTAAACAGACATGCGCAATGGAGACCAGGACGTTGTACATGCACATTGCGCATGTCCGTTTCCTCCCAGGGAGCAATATGGACTCCACCATATGTACTTCCTAACCTCATTCGATAAACCTTGGTCACGTGGCACCCAGCGCTACCTCTTTAGTCCACCAGG
>OOFJ01000081.1:1021-14640 GCA_900323375.1 Benthosema glaciale | reverse complement strand
CTCCCGTTTCGTCTCTCACCTTATGCATCCCCTGCCCCTCATTCTCTCTTCATCCATGTTGTGAGTTCACCAGGTTGGCTTCCACCTCCTCCACATCTGTCCACAAACACATGTTTAGTGAGGCGCCAGAGAAGACCTTGTGGTGCTGGAGCTCTGATGGAACCTGAGTGCTGCAGTAGGATTAAGTGTGTGGAACCGGGGTGGTTATCGTGTGCATCTAAACAAGGGCCCTGTGTTCAGAGTCAGACGGGCTAGTGAGGAGAGGCGGTAGAGCCCCTCTGCTGGCCGGCCTTTTTTGCACTGCGTGCCCCGAGGTTCCTAGCCCAAGACAAGTTGAGTAGAACCACATGTCGCTCCCTCCAGAGCGGATGTAGAGGCAGGCACATTGCTCAGAGGAATAAAACTGAACAGAAGTGTGAATGCATTTTTCTCCATGCCTCCAAGTGGGCTTGAAATGAGATTTTCTTCACGCATGTGTCACGTTCCTCTATTATTTTATATATTGTTTTTGGGTGTGGGGCGGGGGTTAAGATGGGCAGAGCTGCAGAAGGTCACCTAGTGACCAAGGACTAATTCAGAATTAAGTGGCTTGAATATTGTCAGCATAATCCATACACAATATATCCTGTTGCATGGCCCAGGGATTGCGGTCCCTGCTTGGTGCTGTCAGTATTGAGGTGTGAGTCATGGAAAACACAAGATTTGTTGAAGCTAAATGAAAATAAGCAGTGTGCTCTACCTCAGCCTGGCCAATGCTGGAGCTATATTAAGACATTACTAGTCATCCTGAAATAGAGAGTTTCTCTCTGTAGTATTTCTTTTGATTGGAAGTGACACGGTGGTATATTTCTGCAGACTTGTCACTGGGTTGTCTCAGGACAGACTCAACCTGATGCAAACCCCCCCTTATTTAATTATGTCTCTACCACGTATGACGTACGTATATATACATACCCCCTCGTATACTCTGTGTATATTGTGGTTGAGCCCCAGAGCTGCTTTTAACATTGAACCGGTTGCTATGCAACGCCTCCGTCACCACCAGCTATGGGACGTTACAACTTACATTCTCTTCGACTTTTGCCTCGGTTCAAAGCAGGATTTTCAAACCTCCATATAATAAGTCGGAATCTAGGAGCGCTGTCCTTGGTGATCTTTAGCCATCCAAAGTTCTGATGTCATTTGTGACTTTGTCGACATGCAAACGTTTCTGGTGAGTGGCGAAGGTAAACAGTGTGCGCTAATGCCAATGATAGCAAATGGTTGCAGTGAGCGTGTGCATGGACAAAAATGATCCACTTAAAGTGGACGCAGGTGGTGGCACAGGTTAACTATATTTATGCTAACAGCTAGCAGCAAAAAAAAATAGTTAATTTGAATGGCTTTCTATTTTTCAGTCTGCTGTTATGTCCGCTGCCTTCGCCAAGTTCCACCCTAATGTTGTAGTGGGGGGGACATATTCAGGACAGATCGTGCTGTGGGACAACCGGAGTAACAAGAGGACCCCAGTGCAGAGGACTCCTCTGTCAGCAGCAGCCCATACGGTACACTAAGAAGCTCAATGTTTTTGTTGACAAAAATGTGTACGTATATACATGGCCATATAATGGTACATAATATCAAAAGTGTCAAAAGCATAAAATGTTTGAGGGCTTATTCACATTGTGGTCCTTTGAGTGCAAATGTGTGTACGGTATACTAAGTGCCATGTGTTGAGGAGGAGGAGGGGGGGGGGGGTAGCAGAGAGAGACCTACCGAAAAAATATAACAAATTAGGAAAAAGTGCTCTTCGGAGCACAGGTCTCCGCCAGGTCAGGTAGGTTATTGTGGCCTCCTGGTGGCACTATAATAGGCCAATGTGAAAAGGGTGCCATTTCAATTTCATGATTTGAGGCATTTTGTTCCAAAAATGTGTTTTGCAAAAAAAACACAAGCTGGTGGAGCTATAACAGGCCAATGTGAAAACGGTGGGATTTATTCCTCGGTCTAGTACGAATGTGCATGCAAACCTTTACGTAAATTGTACGCCGCGTTCATGAATGAATGTGGTGCAGAGGTTCAGAATTGGCATCCAGAGAGTGTGTGTGTGCACTGTGCACGGTTTCGTAGCGCCCGGTAGTCCGGGACAACAGTGCCGGATGTTAGCTGGTAACAGACGGAAGGACAGACGTACACACAGATGGACGGACAGACAGGGGCCTAAACATAGTCTTCACCATGCTTTTGTCTGGCGGAGACAATAATGAAATGCATTCATCCAATTTCAACGTACTAGACAACTTAAGAGAACAAAAAACAACATGGGTACTGTGAAAGGAACCTGTTACAACTCAACTATGATGGTTATACAGTAGGTCCAGCTGCTGTTCAGCTCGTTATGAACAGCTGGTAAGAGATATTCTTTCTTGGTCTAGTGTTTGTCTTATGCACGGTACAAAATCTTTTTCTGCCCGCTCTCTGTACAGCACCCAGTATATTGTGTGAATGTGGTTGGCACCCAAAACGCCCACAATCTCATCAGCATCTCCACCGATGGCAAGATTTGCTCCTGGAGCCTGGACATGCTGTCTCAGCCACAGGTACCGTCTTTTTTTGGTCACTGAATCTTCCAGAAACATTGCATAGTGACTTTTCCTCATCGGGAACTTTTGTTACACTTCCTGTCTCACCTACACATGTTAAATCTCAAATGTTTTCACTAGGCCCGTACATTTTAGCCATCCACCTTGGTATTGCGTTATAACCTCACTTTTTAAAACTTCAGTCAATACAACTTTGCTGGCTATGTCATTCCAACTCTGCCACCAAGCCTCCGCAATGTCAGATGTTAATATTTTATAATGTGCTAGTTGAATTTGGATTATGCATTAACAAGCTGTCATGTGATTTTTTATAGGTTGTGGTTGGCATTGTGTGTGTGTTACCATAAAGGCTGAGCTAACGGATGTTATTCCATGTTCCCTCCTACAGGACAGCATGGAGCTGGTTTTCAAGCAGTCCAAGACCGTAGCCGTCACCTCCATGTCCTTCCCCCTCGGAGATGTCAACAACTTTGTGGTGGGCAGTGAGGACGGCTCTGTCTACATGTCGTGTCGTCATGGAAGGTACGCTCTCACAACTGTCCCCAGCGCCCCTCTCCCCCACGTTGTACGCCGCCAGGAAACTGAGGTGGTTTGTTAGGCCCCACCCAGGCCCCAACAGTGTGTCAAATAAATATACCCCACTCACTTCCCCAACGCCAACGTGAATCCAGCACTTGATCTCTTGCTGTTTGAGGTTTCACTCCTGCCCAGCCATCCTGTTTTTCTTTTCCGCTTGTCAGTCGTGTTTGTAAAGGTCGTTCAACATAAACACAGCGCACATGCAGGGGGAAACAAATCATTTTTTCCCCCCTTTCTTTTTTCTTCTTCTCTCTTTTGAGGCTTTTTCTCAGAGTAAGGGAGGTTGTTTACAGTTGGTTTGTCCCGGGGAGACTTGAAAACTGAGGTTTGTCCCGCGGTGCTGTCATTCGAGAAAGAGTTGGTCTTCGGCAAACCCTAGGTCCACTGTTAAAGAGAAGCATGGCTCCAATCAGCACTGCCAACGTGTGGCAGGTCTACCCCGAGACACGGAATTCATGTCCTGCACTGCAGTATACACCGAGACCACAGAGAGGGGATGGTTGCTAGGCTTTGCATAGCAGAATCACCTCTGTAATTGAGGGAATCATTTTCCACCTCATTTACAATGGTATGATACTCTCATCCCAGTTAATAACGCATAAGCATCACTCATGCTGAGTATTTACCTCTCTGCGTAATTATCAGAGCCATAGTCTGGTAACAGCTCTGCAACATGTGGTTGAGAGGCCATAGGCAGTGCCTTTCTTGCTGCGCTGCTGGTAATGACTTGATAGAGATAAAATGATTTAATGTGAATATGTCCGACAGAGGTCCGTCTGAGCCCGTTGCGTTCCCTCATGCCCAATTGACTCACAAGAATAATGTAATGTGAAATACGTCCACTTGGGGGTTTTATTCATCCCATAATTGACGGTTGTTCTTGTGCAATGCACAGGGTATTATGTTCAAATATTGTGAGCCTGATGACTAATTATCTGGCATCTTGCTCAGTGTGCATCGAAAGTGCACGTATGTGCACGAGGGCTTGTTAACGGTTTATGTAATTTCATGGTGAGCAGAGACTATGCAACAGTTTGGAATTTAGCAGCAACCCATGTTAGACTGGGCATTCAGATACTTGATACTTCTTGTCGTGAAGTTCCTGTCGTGACTGGCAGAAACACATGATACATTGTAACTGTGAAATCTACCCATGTTGTCTTTCCCAATCGAGTATAAAGTGTGGTAATAACTCTCGACCAGCTGTGTATAACCACGTTACACAACATTGACGATAAAAAAAACATTTGGGATAATTTGATGGGATAATCTTGCTTGAAAAAGAATCTCAAGTGAATACCTGGTCAAATAAATTAATACAATTATTCTTGCGTTAACAACATTAAAACAAAGTGCACTATGCTGTGTGTACGTTCATCTGCCGTGGCATGATTATGTCAAAATCTGGCTAATTTAGTATAGTCTGATCTTGAAGGGTAAAGGAGTTCTGTGTGAGAAAATATTATAACGCAATGATTTGGTCTGATCTACTTGTTTGTTGTGGCTCACAGCAAAGCAGGCATCAGTGAGATGTTTGAAGGCCACCATGGACCCATCACTGGGATCGACTGCCACACAGCAGCAGGACCCATGGACTTCTCCCACCTCTTTGTTACATCTTCCTTCGACTGGACAGTCAAGCTGTGGAGCACCAAGGTATGAGCCAGTTTAGCCATTTATTCATTGGATACAGAGAAGGTCCATAAAACTGTATGTATTGACCTGTAACGGACAACATTCATTTATTTATTTATTTTATTGTGCATATAGGAGGAAAACGTTTGTATTGATTTTTCCAATTGTGTTTTAACATTTGTTTGCAGAATAACAAGCCATTGTACTCATTTGAAGACAATTCGGATTACGTCTATGATGTCATGTGGTCCCCCACTCACCCTGCTCTGTTTGCTTGTGTGGATGGGGTTGGCCATCTTGACCTGTGGAACCTCAACAATGACACAGAGGTACTGGGACTCCGCTAGACACACATATATGTAATGTATCAGACTATATTTGATCCCTTTTTTATAGCACACGAGACCTCTGTGTAGTAATATACAGTAAGCAGTCCATATGCAAATCATATAATGAACATGTGATTGTTGGCCTGTCCCGGCATACAACAACTGCACAGCCTCGCCTAGGCATCGTTTCTACTTAACCCATTAACGTGTGTCACCTTAGCTTGTTTGTAACCACCATTATCTTTAGCTTTTGGAGAGAAAAAAAATCTACAAACTTGCAGATTTGCTATTTTTGAAAAATCGTGAAAATGTGTGCAAATCTTTTAATATATATTCTTTCACAGCAAACGTTCATAACTGAAATATTAGCTTCTGTCGGCCCCTGGAACAAAATGTTTTCAGATGGGGGGTCAGCGGCAAAACACATATAATTGTGCTCCTTGACATGAAGAAGTTTGAGAATCACTGACATAGAAACATAAGGTTTTCAGAAAACTGTCAGGATAGAAGTCCTTTGTAGACTCTGGTCTCAGATCTCAATGAACTGGGTGGTATCGTTTCAGGTCCCAACAGCCAGCGTCACAGTACCAGGAAATCCTGCTCTGAACAGACTCAGATGGTCTCACTCTGGCAAGGAGATTGCAGTGGGAGACTCTGATGGACAGATTCGTGTCTATGATGTAGGAGAGGTGAGAACTGCCAGTTTTATGGGTATTTGTGTTACTTATTTGACTATTTAGGATATTGGCAGAGCAGTGCATAAACAACGTATTGTTGTCATGTATGCAAACCAGCGTTTTAACACCTATGACCTTTATTGTAGTAGACTTAAGTCTGTGTTACCCTTAGCGGTGCAGGAGTGTCACACACCAGAAATAGCCGATCTACCAGCTCTACCAGCTCATGGTAGACCAGTGTGACACAACGTAATGAGCTTGTAGATCAGCTATTTTCAGCGTGCAACTAAGTGTAAATCAGGCATTTAGGCCTGTCTATTGTATGTAGACAACAATCAAACTGTTGTCAGAGAGCAGCTCCCTGAGGACTTAACGTTTTTTTTTTAGTATGTGAGCCAGCCATTGGCTGTTATAGGCTTACAAATAGAGGGCCGCTCTCTCTCCCCTGATCTGCGAGAGCGGGGTTAGGCCTCGGCGACAGTTGTGAGATTGCCCATGATCCCGTGCCCCCGGAGAGGGATGTGTTTGGAATTTGAGTCATGTCTCTTTGTTGTCCACCCCCCACAGCAAATCGCTGTTCCACGGAATGACGAGTGGACTCGTTTTGTTATGACACTGGCGGAGATCAACGAGAACAGAGACGACGCAGAAGAACTGGCTGCTCAGCGCCTGGCTGCCTGATGCCGTTGCTATGGACATGTCATTATAGGGACCAGGGGAATGAGTTTGAATATTAGCCCCATTGTGACGGAAGGAGATATCATTACAGAAACATGATTAGAGGAAACAATTCAAGTATTGCAACAATGTTCACAATTGTTGTCATATACGTTTGAAAGTGTTGCAATTAGATTTGTCACTGCTGTTTTTATTTTGTAAACTCTTGCCTTCTTTATTGGCTGGTTCGTCACCAGCCTTCCTTGGGATTCAGCTGAGGAACCACCTCCACCTCAGACAGTACCAGAGACGAAGCCATACTCCCCCAATACAAACCTTTGTTCGAGGATTCAACCAGGTGCCTTAAGGTCCACTGTCTGTTTTAAGTGTATTGTATGGGCCAGTGATGTGGGATTGTGTGTAGGTTCAGCGTCATAATCCATTTATCAATGGGTTTACTCCAAATATCAATGTGTTGTGCTACTCATTAGTCTTTCCCACTTAAGCTTTAGTAAATTCATTACTACACCCAAGAATGTAAGCATGTTGGAACCATAATTCATTCTCTTTTCATTGGTCCTTTGTTTATCCTAAAAGATTACTTTTAGGATTACAGCAAACGGTTCATAAAATTCTGAAATGCCTCTTTTGTCCTCAGTTGAATGTGTTTTTACTTCTACATAAAGCTTAAGACATGTTTTTCATAATTGGGCTGGAATACCTTTTGAGATGGATGTATACTCGCTAAGACAATTATACTGTGTATGCTGTATTTTCTAAATTAATTCCATATCTACTGTACAGTATGACGTGATGTTCTCGGCATACAAGTCTCACATTTGTGTCCTAAAGAATCTCAAAACATCAAATTTGAGAATGTACTTTTCGCAGTCGGAGCAAAACAATTTTAACGATTTATTTCAACAAAATACAATAAATACATTTAAATTATTTCCCAAGACCCAGGTCATGATTTCAAAATAAACACTTTGAAAACATCTGTACATTCTCTCAAGTCACTGAAATGTGACTCTGTTTCACACATGCACACCAAAGCTTCGCATAGAGAAACACAATAACAGTCGTCCATAATGCCATAATGTCCCTTCACAGAGAAGTACAATATGTACAATAAACTTGTGCAAGCTATGCAAAGTAAATTATGAAAGCCATATTCATGCAGCATTCAAAGTATTATTACAACCATTTAAATGCATATAAATGAAACGGCAGTGGTGTTCCATTTTCTTCCACTTTCAATACAACCAATTTCGAGGGATAAAGGCTGGGAAATGTATTGGGACTTTCGACTTCTGGAGCATGCAGCCCTCGCTTGTCGGCATATAAATGTGCGTTGGCTAAATACTTTGTTTCAGATGGTGTCGCTCTCCATATATAAGTGACTTTAAAGTGATGAATGTGCATCTCTCGCCTAAAATAGATTTTTACGCACTAAACGGAACGCTTCGTTTTTGTCACTAAACGCAGTTATTTACAGTGAGCGACACTGCCGTGCGACACAGCATAACTTGGGAATTACGAGGCCTGCGGCTCATTTTTGTGCTCAGCTGGTTTGGCTGTCACTGCTCCAGAGGGCTTGAACTTGGGAAGGTGCAAGCCAAACTTGCTTTCTATGCCGGCAAATGTAGCAGCAGCAAGGCGATATCCTCCCACATGGTCTGCCGACAGAGACGGAAGATCCTCAATCCTGGACTTGGGTGTGGGATCAGAACCAGTGGGACGACTGCGGAGGAGAGATTTAAGGTCAAGCTCACGGCGAAATCATGCTATGGGTGAACAACACTAATTATATAATGTGGGTACGCTAAGGCAAGTGGACTTACTGTCCTCCAAAGTCGACGACGAACCATCTTTGCAGCATTTCATAGGTCACCAGGGTCACGCCAAACTGTGGTGAAGACCTGCAGACACGGGCTGATGGAAGAGAAAGTCCGAAAATGACACTTCGTAGGGTTTGATATTTCTCTGACTTGATAAATAGTGTCGACACAGTGTGCAACCCCATTTCCTAGTCATGGAACCACTCGTTTGACTGGTGCATCATGCATGCGTGAGTCGTTACCTCCTGCTCCCTTCCAGAACGCCTTGAAGCCTTCCTCGGCTAGGATCTTCCTGAAGCAGTCGATGACTCCGTTGTATGTCGTCTGGCCCGCACGGGCTGCCACCTGGAGCCTGGTCTTGACGACATCAGCAGGGGTCACCAGTGAAGCCGCCGGTATTCCTTTATGAGATATTTCACCAACCGACATAATGAGGCACTGTCACTACAGTATATATGCATAAATAGCATGGCATCGTGACAACCCGCTGCAGTGCTATAGTAGTTTTATGAAGTCACATACTGTGTGTGTGTGTCTATACTGTACATATATTACACACCACGCACATCGTATGAAGGAGAAATTGCACGCTTGAGATTGATCTATAGTACATATCAGTGGGCAACCCAATTCAGGGACATGATCACTTATTCCAAGGCAAGATCACCCAGTTGTCCGGCAGCCAACAGGCTTACGGTATTTTGTTTAAAGTGGGAAATTTGGTATATACTGTAGGTAGGTACTTGCTGACCGGCTGTCAGTGTTGATAAAAAATGTTTATAGGATGGGGGTTTTCATGATTCTGAGCCACTTGCTCAAACGTGCCCAAAATGTGCTATGGCTATGGCCATTTTTAGCCCAAGGGGTGTTTTTTTGTGCAAAACTAATGCTTGGAATGGATTCAGAATCATGAAAAACCCTAGTTTGACATTTCACATGTTACTTAAAGCATAATGAAACATTTTAATTTTTTACATTTATGCCTTATATAGGTTGTTAATGGTATGGTCACACATATAAAAATAATTGCTCAATACCGACAGCCAATCAGCAAGTGGATTCATGAATGTATGTATATACATTGTAGACATTATCTGCCGGACTACAGTTTCAATAACGTAACAATAACGCCTAACAAAGAAAGAGTAATATGAATACATTTAAGATATAGTCTGCGCTGGTGGGGCTTGTTCAACTGACTTCAATAGCTGGGAGATCAAAAAGAGGCATTCTGCAGAATATTGATATATTCAATATGATTTATAATATACTAAAATAGGGACATACATCACATGAAATCTTTACATGGAAAAACAGTCACGTTTGTTTGCATTTATATAGTATACTAACACTAAGACTTTGAATGTATTTGTTACCTGCAATAGCTCCAGCGGTGAGCAACTGCAGTGGCCCCAGCCTGCCATCTTCATCAGCCAGCTTCGCCTTGGTGTGGGCGTACACAGGGAAGTAGATGGCGGAGAAGGGGATGTCGCGCAGAAAACACGCTTTCGCTCCCTACCACAAACACACACACAAAATTATTCCTTGTACTACTGCATGACCAGAGACGACAACACCTGTGTGAACACTTACTCTTTAACACCTGACTAGAGAGAGACAAAGAAACAACACTATGCTCCCGAATACGCTTGAGAATGGTAATCATGCATAGTGGCTTAGTGCTCTTCAGAAAGCAGTACATTGTACTGTACAGGTTAATTTGGCATGAGTGGCAGAGACAGCACAGTGAAGCACAATGTGGGGCATCTTCTCTTATTCCCACACATACCTTCATAAAGCCTAGTCTTCTAAGCTTTCATGCTGTGCTTTTCGAAAGTGCAGCTGCAGACCTTCCTCCTGTCTTACTGTATGTTCCCTGATATAAAACATGAGTGGACTGTGGTCCTACTTAAAGGGGTACAGGCAGCGGTTGAGGCGTGTGTGGTTTCGCCTTGGGAATTATCTGGCCTGGGAGCTGTCTGAGCCAACCCACAGGGAGCTGTGGTGGTCACAGTAGGAGCCAAAGGCCCCCAGCCAGAGCTGCGGCCCTTTAGGCCCCCATAACTCATGTGCGAGCGAGCGTGCGCGCACAAACACAGACACACACATCCAGCTTTACCATGGGCCTGGGGCTGCTGGCTCCATCTACTGAGAGGAAGTCAGTCTTTTAACAAGCCCCACACTGTCTGCTACTCATTAAAATATGGACTATGAACACATGATTCAAGATGTAAGAAAACCCACAAGGATCTGGAGGGGAGCAGTAGCAGAGCATAATCCCTCCCTAATTTGCTGTTGGTTGTTGGCTGCTGTGTATTTTGCATGTTAAACACTGTTTTGGAAAATTGCAAGAGTCAGAGGGTTGTGTAATCCTCAATTCCAGATTCTGAATTCAATTATGCCTACAGTACACTCTACAAATTTGTATACACAACACTTGGTATATGCCATGTTATGATGAACAATGAGTAAACTGGAATGGTGCAAGCTATAAGCTGAGCTACTGTAACATTTTCAATGTATACATTCAATGCTATGTCGTAGTGTTTAACACATTCAGACCGTAGGACGTGTACAAAGTACACGTCATTTCTAATCAGACCATAGGTTCCAGTGGACGAGTACACACGTCATATCGCTTTTTTAATGATATAAAACAAAAAAAATAAAATTCACATTTTTGTTTTTTTGCCTCCTTCTGCACCATACTCCTTGCTGTTTTGCGCATGCACGGTGCCTTTCACGTCCTTGTTTACGGCTCAGAAAGAATGGTTTTGAAAGGGCATACTTCTGTCTTAATTTCTGACTTCAACAAGCCTCTCGTTTGGAATATTAATGCTTCTAGAGAGACTTTAGCGTGACCATCTTGAGGTGAGAATGGAACATTATGCCTACTTTGGTTTTGGTGGGGAACGGAAGGGTAAGGTTTTAACTTTGTGATATGAACAGGCACCTTCCATCGCCCTTGTCTGGCACTTGACAGGGCTACAGAGAACATACATGCTTAAGGATTCTGCAGATGGAGACCTGCATGCTGGCCTTACCTTGTAGAGGCCGAAAAAGCCCAGGTCTCTCACTACATTCAGGGCCTTGACCTTGGGACCCGTGGTGATCTCTCCAGCCACCTGCAGGCGGATCTTTACAATCTCCAAGGGATTGGTGAATATGACCTGCGAGCCTCCGGCCTGTAGGAAACAACAACTGTGTTCATATGCGTTTGCTGCTAACGGTAACGGTGCGGTGTGTGTGTGTTTGTGTGAGTCGGTCAACCCACTGTGCAACTGGAGTAATTATGCGAGGTTAACACTTTAACCACATCAGAGGGGTGAAGCTCGGGTGAGGATGATAATGATCTGTGATGTGTAAGCATTTCACCATGATAAATAGTTTTTTAAATCATCTCGGTAAACCTGATGCACAAAAGATACTTTATTTCTCGATCTGATCTCATGTTATCAGAAGAATGGCCTTGACAGGGGGAGAAAAAGACAGGCATTGATAGAGGAGCCAGTGGGGTCAGGTTGAAACAGGCACCGGGGTGAAGAGAAGCCCTGGCTGATGGTTGGAAGGCTCTGACCCCGGCACCCAGCCCTCTGCCCCCTTCCCTTTCCCCGAGGCGTCTCCTGTGGAGGGGTGAGTGGCCCGGCCTGGCCTCGGCCCGCACACTTCCCCAATTCACCCCGCTCCCAAGGGGGACTGTCGAATCACCCGGGCCCATCATGGTCCAGGCACCAAGGCCCCCGAGGCACGGTCCGCTCTGACTCAGGCACATTTATCACCCACCCCAAATTCAATCAGGCCCCTGGATGGCTGCTGGTGACATTCAGAGCAGGGGTCCTATCTGTAAACATCCGAGCAATGATCTAAAAAAAGCCTTCGCACATTTAGTCAAAGTGGAAGGGGAATATCCGCTACTCTGATTTATTGCACTCATCCCCCTTGTGGCCATCACTTTATCTTCCTCATTTTGCCGGGTAACTTAACATGCCATCCCTTCAGATTCATGTCACATTTAACTTTTGCGCTTCACGTCAGGAGGTGGAACAGTTCCTACGAAAGCTTCTCCATACAGAAATCTCAGGGGTCAAAAGGGGCAGGACATGTACAAGATGTAATCCCTTTCTATTTCAAGTGCTCAACAGTGGGTGGTGGAAGCATCCTTGGTGCTGTCCTTGTGTGAAGACATGTCCTTGCGTCCACAGGCCTGTGGCAGACCAAGCCTCAGGTATGTGCCATGTTGTCAAACTCAATCACACTGATCTAGAGCCAACTCCATCCGAGGCCCTCCAGGGCCCCTTCCTCCAATTACACACTGACAGAGGTCGCAACCCTGCAGACCCCGCTCCTCCGCAAGCAACCTGCGGGCTCGGCTTCGTGGACCGTCTGTTTCACTTCACAGCAGCCCAGTCAGTGGAGAGTGGGGAGAACCAGGGAATTACTGCCTTAATCCACTGATGCACTTACAAAATGTTACAGCGGGGCAAATTAGCGATGGTAAAAATAGCCTGTTCACACAGGCATCATTTCTCAAACGGTGCACAATTAGCAGGGTCCAGGAACCAACCTTTCTATTCAGATAACAAATTTGGGATGTCAATCTATTATTATTGAATTATTGTAATCTGTCACACGGTGAATTAATGGAATCACTCAATATTGGTATAACCTGAAAACAAGGAGCGTACACGAAATTATTCGTGATTATGTCAGGAACATTACACTGATAACTGTTCTTCATAGAGCTTTTTCAGCTTGGAATATGCTCCCCATAAATCTTAGACACACCAGAGGCAGATTTTCTTAAATTTATAGATGTACAGCAATTGTTTTATTCTATTTCGTGTACCTTATTTTTATTTTATTTGTTTTATTTTGTGTAAACACTGTATTTGTGACTATTGTTTGTTGTTGTTAAATGTAGAGTGACTTCACTGTTTTAGCTAATAACTAGATTTTGTCTGTTTTCACTTTTAATTATCATCTGTTTTTACCGTATACATTTTTGTGTGGACCCCAGGAAGACTACCAGACTAGCAGGAAGACTACTAGACTAGCGACCACTTTGTGGAGGCCAATGGGGATCCTACTAAAGAAAGAATAAAAATATTCAGTCAGATGAATTCATGCTCTATATAATCCAACAAAAATAATAAAATATGCATTCATTTTAACTATCCACAGTATTTAAAACAGTATCTTGTCCCCTACACCTCCCAACACCAACTAAGACACTGTACACAAATGTATTTCAAAGTTCCAACAAGGGTATCCAATCTAGCTCCTACAGATTGGAATAACTTACCTATTCATATCCGGTCA
>OOFJ01000079.1:0-16319 GCA_900323375.1 Benthosema glaciale | reverse complement strand
TTCACCCAAAATAATGATCAATTACACACCCCATGAAGCCTTGAATTCATGGAGATTTGTTTGCTTTCGTCACATTCCTGAGCCTATCATTTGGTGTAAGGCCCGGATATATTTCTACTTGCAAAAAAGTGAATTCAACCTTCACAATACTTTCTACTAATAGGAAACATTGAGAAAATGTTGTTAAAAAAAATAAAAAAATAACTTTTTTATTTTTTATTAATTAATGAATGAATTAATTAATTAATTAAAATAATAAAAAAATATATTTTTTTTAAATTTTTGGTGATATCTTTCAAAATAACGATTGTACATGTTCTAGACATTCTAATGATCACAAAAATATATATATTACAGGTATTTAACTTACTTTTATTAGGATTAAAGGTTAAAGGTCAAAGGTGAAAAATCATTAAAAATTGCACTGAGTCCAGAGATTTTTTACTTGACTGAATTTCTGCCTCTGTGGGGGGTATTTATATGCAAATATCATGACCAATAGCATTGAAAGACTAAAACATCAACCTCTATGCTGATGATTAGTTGAAAAAAGAGCAGAAAATAAAATATTTTAATTAAGTAATAAATTACACAAAAAATGTTGTAGTACTACAACACTGGGCCTTTTAAGAATGCATCAAAAACATACTTTTTTGAAAGGATCACATCGTTTGGAGAAATGAGACGCAAATCAAGCTTGTTTTGACCCAAAAAGAAGAATCCGACATATTAGCATTCTAAAATTTGCATCTCCGTTTTTTTTTTCCGCATACAAAACACAGTTGATCACCCCCACAAATAAGATCAGGAACATTACCATTAGCACTGGGGACTGGCAGGTTTAATGCCACTCCAGAAGAAGAGGGATACTGCCTGTTCTGTGAACTTGGGTAAATTGAAAATTATGTTCATTTTGTGTTTTATTGTTCTAAATATGATGACATAAGGGAAAATCTTTGTTAATAAGATGTCTTCTATTTGTGGGGATTTTCTAGATTTAAATGACTGAGAAAATTGAGATGTGTTTTGCAAAAGGGACTTTTGTGGTGGCAGATTTTATTTGTCAAGCCTGGGAGAGAAGACAGAGTACTCTGTATAACTAGGAAACGCACTTTAATGAACTGTGATTGTGTAATATAAACACGCTGTAAATGCAAGTATGAAAGGGTGTCTTATAAACCCAAATGAGGGTTGGGCACATTGTGTAACCCAACACAGAGAGGCTTCTGCTCTCTGTGCCCCAATGAACTAATGCTCCGCTGGATTTGTTCATGAGATGACGTGATGATGTATAATGATAAGAGCGCCCCCAGTCACTTCACACAGGTATGAAGTGTGGGACAGCTTCTGAAAGGGGAATTCAGATCAAATGCCCGCTAAATCTTGTCCCCACACGTCTCAAGATTTGCCATTGATAATGAATATTGTAAAAGAGCAAATCAGCTAACCAACCACAGGCACGCACAGCGCCCCTCACTTCACACCCTGTGACATCATGTGTATGCATGGCACCAAAGGCACCCCTCATCATAGATAACTGATGTCACAGTCTTTGCCACAGGAAAGGCAAGCTTCACATTAAAGCCACACCATTCCTATGTACATCCTCCAGAGATCATAGATAGATAGATGTGCAGCATCTTTGTCTTTCACTTGTTTTTCTTTACTATTATTTTTTTTTACTATTTTTTATTCCACGATTTTGTAACCGATATTTTCACCCAGTGTCAATTATCTAATGTAACCTCTCGCTCTACATTCCATCCGACAACCTGGGGAGAGCAACAGACTATCATTCTTCCTTCAATGCATGAGGAGTCCAAGCCACTTCTTTGGAATAGATGCACTATGACAGTATAAGAGAGCAGAGTATGATGTATGTGATGATGTCACTTCCCTCAGAAGGGAGAGTATTAGTACTCAATAGTGCTTTCTTTTTCGAAATAATCACAGAATTGAACCGATTAAACTTGCCAAAGTTTAATCAAAGAAGGAAGCAGCATTTGTCCAGGTTTCCTGGGGTCAGCCCAATTCTAGCATATCAACCGGAAGGAGTACACCATACAAGGGTGGAAGGGTGGTCATGTCTGGGAATGAGCCTCTTGACAGGGAACAGCCGCACTACATGGCCTGTGATGAGGCTGAGGGGGAGGAGCCTATGGAGACAGGGCGGATCCCAAGGTACAATTGCATCTATGAGAATGTTGAGGAAGACGAGGATGATGACGAGGACTCGCCACCAGAGCGGCAGATTGTTGTGGGCATCTGTGCCATGTCTAAGAAGTCCAAATCCAAGCCCATGAAAGAAATAATTGACCGTCTCTGTCTGTTCAAGTACATCACTGTCTTAACCCTTGATGAGGATGTCATCCTCAACGAGATTGTCAACAACTGGCCTCTCTGCGACTGCCTGATATCCTTCCACTCCAAAGGTTTTCCATTGGACAAAGCTGTGGCATATGCAAAACTCAGGAACCCACTCGTCATCAATGACCTGGACCTCCAGTACCATATCCAAGACAGGAGAGAGGTGTACAGAATCCTGAAGGAAGAGGGGATCCAGCTAACTCGTTACGCGGTTCTTGACAGGGACCCAGCCAGACCACAGGAGTGTAACCTGGTAGAAGGAGAGGATCACGTTGAGGTGAATGGGGAGGTGTTCCAGAAGCCATTTGTAGAGAAGCCAGTGAACGCAGAAGACCACAATGTTTACATCTACTACCCAACCTCTGCCGGAGGGGGCAGTCAGAGACTCTTCAGAAAGATTGGCAGCCGAAGCAGTGTTTACTCCACTGAGAGCAGTGTGAGGCAAACAGGATCATACATTTACGAGGAGTTCATGCCTACAGATGGTATTGATGTCAAGGTCTACACAGTGGGTCCTGACTATGCCCATGCAGAAGCAAGGAAGTCGCCAGCCCTTGATGGCAAGGTGGAGCGGGACAGCGAGGGCAAAGAGGTGCGGTATCCTGTCATTCTGAATGCGAGAGAGAAACTCATCGCTTGGAAAGTCTGTCGGGCATTCAAGCAAACTGTCTGTGGTTTTGACTTACTCCGTGCCAATGGTCAGTCGTACGTTTGTGACGTCAACGGTTTCAGCTTTGTCAAGAACTCCAAGATGTACTACGACGATTGTGCAAAAGTATTGGGGAACATGATTATGAGAGAACTGGCTCCACAGTTCCAGATCCCTTGGTCCATACCTCTGGAGGCTGAGGACATTCCAATTGTCCCTACCACCTCTGGAACCATGATGGAATTGCGGTGTGTAATCGCTGTCATTCGACATGGAGACCGAACTCCCAAGCAGAAAATGAAGATGGAGGTTCGTCACCAAAGGTTTTTTGACCTCTTCGAAAAATATGACGGATACAAAAGTAGAAAGCTGAAGTTGAAAAAGCCAAAGCAGTTACAAGAAGTGCTCGATATTGCTCGGCAACTCCTTGTGGAACTTGGACAGAACACGGATTCCGAAATAGAGGAGTCCAAAGCAAAGCTTGAACAACTGAAAACAGTACTTGAAATGTATGGCCAATTTTCCGGCATCAATCGCAAAGTTCAGTTGACCTACCTCCCACATGAAGAGGATGTGAAGCGGAATGACCCGTCTCTGTTGCTTGCCCTGAAGTGGGGGGGTGAGCTTACCCCAGCAGGCAGAGAACAGGCTGAGGAGCTGGGGAGGGCATTCCGCGGCATGTACCCAGGAGGGCAAGCCGATGACGCCGGGTTTCCAGGACGTGGTCTTCTGAGATTGCATAGCACGTACCGCCACGACCTGAAGATCTACGCCTCTGATGAGGGCAGGGTGCAGATGACTGCTGCTGCCTTCGCCAAGGGTCTGCTGGCACTGGATGGCGAGCTGACTCCTATCCTGGTGCAGATGGTGAAGAGTGCCAACATGAACGGACTCCTGGACAGTGACTCAGACAGCAATTGCCAGCAGAGGGTCAAAGAACGACTACACGAGATTCTGCAGAAAGACAGGGACTTCACCACAGAGGACTACGAGAAGCTTGTTCCCACCAGTGGAACATCTCTGATCAAGTCTATGCAGATGAAGATCAAGAACCCAGTGAGGACGTGTGAAAAGGTGTACTTGCTCATCCAAAACCTTACTCTGCAGATCCGTCAGATGATGGAAGACCCCAAGTTCACTGACATCCAACTATACCACAATGAGACCCTTGATCTCATGTTACGGCGTTGGGCCAAACTTGAGAAGGATTTCAAGATAAAGAATGGACGCTACAACATCAGCAAGATTTCCGACATCTATGACTGCATTAAGTATGACGTGCAACACAACAGCTCCCTCAAGCTGGAGAACACCATGGAACTATACCGCCTCTCTAAGGCACTGGCTGATATTGTTCTACCACAGGAATATGGTATCACTAAGGCTGAGAAGCTCGACATTGCCAAGGGCTACTGTATCCCCCTCATCCGCAAAATACGCTCAGACCTCCAGAGAACGCAAGATGACGACACTGTCAACAAACTGCATCCTGTGTATTCCCGTGGTGTGACGTCCCCAGAGCGCCACGTGAGAACCAGGTTATATTTCACCAGTGAGAGCCATGTCCACTCCTTGCTTTCCATTCTGTCATATGGAGCACTCTGTGATGACACCAAAGATGACCAATGGAAAAGGGCCATGGAATACCTCAAAGTCGTTAGTGAGCTCAACTACATGACGCAAATCGTAATCATGCTTTACGAGGACCCCAACAAGGACCCAACATCTGAGGAGAGGTTTCATGTGGAGCTGCACTTCAGTCCTGGGGCCAAGGGCTGTGAGGAGGACAAAAACCTGCCATCTGGGTTTGGCTATAGGCCTGCATCTCGGGGGAACGGGGGCTCCAAGAAGAGTTCACAAAATAATAGTGATGAGGAGTCCACTAAGCGCGACAAGCCCGACCGGGCTCTCAGGATGTTCAAACGGCTTGTGTCAAACCCAATCTACTATATAAACAGGAAGCTTACCCGCTCTAAGAAGATCTGTGGCTCTGTGGAAGTTCTGGCAGAGAACAGTGCCCATAAGCAGAGACCTGCCAAAGTCAAGCTTACTACTGGATTAGGTCCTCAATCAGCATCAGATCTGCCAGGTTTTGAGTTGTACCCAATGGTCCCTCTGGAGACCCTGCACAACTCCCTCTCGCTGAAGCAAGTGGATGATTTCTTTGTGTCTATTGCCAAATCCCATGATTCCATCTCCAATCTCTTGCCGTCATCTGCGGCTGGGAAGAAAGCACCTCTCAACACGTATACTCCTGCTAAAGTTTTGCCTTGTCCTTTCACAGGGGGAATGAAGCTCCTTGAAATGGCTGGAAAGAGGAGCGGTGCAACTCCCAAAGCTCAGACTCAGAGCTCCCTGGAGCACACTGAACTGTGTAAGCCCATCATCCAGCTAATGGAGGATCTAAAGGCTGTCCCTGGAACCTCAACTCCACACCAAACCAGTGGGAATGATAAACTGGTCATTTCCATCCCTGATAATAGAACTGGTGATGGTTCTATTAGTGGAAACCTTTCATAGATTGTATAGCCTGATTGACAGCGTTATCATCAGTGTTGTGGAAATGAATGTTTTTATTAGTGTGTTTAACACATTATTTTTTTCTATGTTGAATTCCATTTTAATGTGTATTTCAGACATTTAACCACTTAAACCCTCGATACTTTGTAAACTTGATATCTGGCTCTGTACTTGGTTCACTCTTTATTTTTCCCCTCTACACCACACTTCATTGCCTAAAATAGCTGTTTTACAAGCTCATGCTGTGACGTGTTATGAGCTTGTAGATTGGCTATTTTTCTGAATAGGGATGAAAAGGGGTGGTTCAAGTGGTGTTAAATGTATTGTTATGGTATTTAATTTTTGTTCGTGGGGTGGAGGGGGGGTGTTATATGTGTCTGGTATTAACTGAAATAGTACAGAATATATGATTGATTCATTTTGTTTTCTTTATTGTATTATTTCATTGCATGTTTCGTTTTGCTCTACTAGATTTGTGGATACACTACTGTGACCAAAAGAGAATAGAGCACAATGGATGTGATGAGTATGGAGGCAGGAGCAGGGCTCATCATGCCGGGTTGGAATGTACATTTTCATAAAACTTTTTTCCACAAATACAGAAAATGAGTGGACAATTATATTACCAGAAACATGCACATAGGCCTATGTATACTCTTAAATCATTCTCTGCTAGGTGACAGGCAACATTGGGCAACTTATATTTATGCTCACAGATTGCCTAGGACGATATGTTACAACCCTATAGTTTATAATATTTAATAATGATTTTTGCCAGCTCTTGGAGTCATCGTTGACCGGCAACGCTTTGCTTCCGTGTTTCATCATTGATTATTTTCCTCCGTCAAGACTATCTTTATATGTTTATATATGGAATTGAAGCTCAGATTGAGGTGATCATGCAAAACATCCATGTTTTTGTCAATAAAAGAAATAGAATCACTGTGACCTCGCAGGACGCCTGTGATGAAAACAAAAGTATCTAAGAGTTCCCCGGAAATTGTTCCGTGTTACCGGAAGTCAGACCAAATCAGTTGGAATCGGCTTCAAAGTAAGGGCCTATGGCTGTAAGTAAATCCTGGCGTTCTGCGACAAACCTTTGGATTGGATGTTGGCCTTGTAACCTCACAAAAAACATAATTTTGTCTGTGAAATGTTTTCAAGAGGCAGGGATTTACCAGGCTACTCTTAATACGCCATAATGCCGTGATAATGTGCTACACATTTTACCATAATAGTATTAATCAGTACTTTCTCAGAAAATACAGTACCATATGTTATTTGTAAGTGATTCACATTTTAGTGTCATTCTACTAATTTAAATATACAATTGCAAGTAGCCTGTGACTACTTGCCTACTTTCAGATGTAGCTTTGTAATAGTTCAGTTACCTTTCAGTCACAGCATTAATACATAGCACAACATAAAATAGAAGTATAATTTCGAATTTTATCCATCATATCAAAGGGAGAATTCTCCATCTCCTTCCATTTGTAGCTATGCAAGTTCTTTTACTTGTATGTTGTAGGTTTGAGTGGAATTTGTCCACTCACACTAAAGTGGGCAAATTCTTCATCTAAATCCACTCTAGTCCTTTACATTGTATGCCTCAATAATGTCTGGGCCATAAATGCCTGTGTCCCTATCAGCCAGGTATACTCAAACAAACAACAAACAAAACCTACAAAGGTTTTCTTTCATATGAACATGAAAACATTTTCACCATGTAAGCCCACCTCCACCGCTCTTACCAGGGACCCATGTACAGAATACACAATGGAAAATCTACTTATTTTCTCAATATCAAATCAATGTCTCTTGTGTTTAATATAAAGGATTATTGACACATAATTTATCCTATCAAATGTTTGAATGAATTGTGGCCACTGGCCACTAGTAATAAGTCACCATAATGTGAGGACAAGATGTTTTTCAAAACTGAATACATTGTAGCATTCTCAGAGATGTTAGTTATTTCAGATGGCTGTAATACCAATGTCATCAAATGAGAGGTTTTTTCCTCTATGTTGAAACAAGTTCAAAGCTATCTGAGGACAACCTTAAATCATGATAGATTAACTAATTCTATAGGCTGTGTAGCTGTTGTCAAATCTCTCAGTGAATTTGTAAATGCATTGGAGTTCATTCTAAGGTAAACAGGCTACCATATTAAGTAACATCATGACATAACATGCAGTAGCTTATGTTCACGTTTATCCCATTTAGACCTGAGGCCCATTCTAAAAACACCTCCTAAAACCTAACCTAGGTTTTCTGAAAACCTCCAAAAAAATTTTTTTTAATTAAATGTCTCCATGTATATCACTAACAACTAATGAGACACAGAGGTAGCTCCCAGATTGGAAGGAAAATCAAAACAGAATTTTAAATGTTAAATAAAGAAATCTATAAAATCGCCTCAAACATATTTGTCTTTATTCTGCTTTCTGACCCTTACGCTGTCCATGGTGCTGAATGGCACCTCAGAGAGATTATTATTGATTTAGACACACAGTAGGGCTCTATTTTCGTCAATGCTATATTCTCGTTTGTACTGTATGTGCCTTGTACAATTCTAGTTGAAGATTCAGTGATTTAACTAAATAGCTGGGGTTGGGACCCCCACATGATGACCCAGAGTAAATCTGGGCCCCATTAGAATGACCACCTGTGGTCACGGGACCCATTATATTCAAAACCTTAGTTACATCACTGAGATGCAGTTTGTCATGTAACTCTGGTGTGCCTTTTCTATCAATAGCCTATGTTGGAAATGAGGAAATGTTTCCTGGCCAGGTAACCTTGCCACACCTAGGCTAAATTAGGCATCAGAAGAGGAGGAGGAAGCCAACATTTGTCTTACTCTTTAAAACTAGCAGATATTTTATTGTATACTGTACACTTGCCTCGTTCAATGATAGGGTTCCAGATTTTACATATTTTTGTGTTATGTTTTTTGTGTTGAAATGACACCACTTTTCTAGTTTGGGACCCTGGGACCAACAAGGAGTAGGCTACAGTATGTCTTTCTGGTACTCATTTAACTTGAAGAAGGTAATAGTTATCCATTTGTTAATGGTGGACTGGCAGTCGGTTACAGAAGAGAGGGTCTAGACTAATCGGTGTACAAAGGTGGAGTTACTTTAAAAGCCAGTGAACATACAGTCTTGCCATTGCTACCCTAGCTCTGTTGCACTGACAATCTCATCTCACTGCGGTAGTACAGATGACATTGCGTCTACTGTACATCTTAGGGATTTTCATCCAGTTTAAATATCACTCAAGTACACTCAAGTAAGGTGAGTAATTTCACTCAATATTCTCAATACTCATACTGTATATAATTAATATTTTCACATTTGTATTTTAATTCATCCCCATGATTCACCGTTTGCTGTTTTGATGGTCAAATGTAATGATTGTGTATAATGTAATATACAGCCTCCATACTAAGTCTGAAGATGAAGTTTGAGAACATTCTCGAAGAAATAAATGGCTTTGGCCGTTTTCAATTCCTGATCATTGCACTGCAGTGCATCCCTCGAATAGTTCTACCCTGTCACTTCCTGCTGAACAACTTCATCGCAGCAGTGCCATCTCACCACTGTGACACCAGCGTCCTGGATGATGGGAGACACTTCAGTAATCTAAGTCAGGAGCAGAGAATGACTATTGGCATTCCCCTACGGGAAGATGGGAGTCCAAACTCCTGTGAGATGTTCTCAGAGCCTCAGATACATCTCCTGTCCAATGCTTTGGATGGCACCAATGCATCCATGGTGCCTTGTCAGAGTGGATGGGTGTATTATAACACAACCTTCAAATCTACTCTTGCCACTGAGGTAAATATGAGTTACTTAAAATGTGCAATAAGCATAGCAGTGTCAAATCTGATTCTTAACATTATGTTAAGAATGATCCTCCACCAATCATGAAACTTGTTTTTGCATTTAAATAAATGTTTCCATATAGTCTTAAAAATGCCATCTATGCTTTGAGATAGTTTAAGTTTCAGACAGGCACTGACTGACTAACTGACTACAATCTTGGCATGTGTGTCAGGGGATGTGCAGTGCCTGTTTTGGTTGTGTGAGGATAAACCAGCTAGTGCATGGAGTAATGTGGTCAGTAGTAGGCCTAAGTGAATTATTTGTGTCTTGCTTGTCTTTTAAAGTGGGACCTTGTGTGTGATCGAAAAGGCATGGCTGAAGCCACAGGCACAATCTTCTTCTTGGGAGTGATGTTTGGAGCAATAGCTTTCGGCTTCATCTGTGATAGGTACAAATCTCTTACATATTATGTCAAACAATTGATGTGGTGAACAGTAATTGCGAACGCAGTGATTGCGAACAGTGATTGCGAACGCAGTAAGCCTTTACTATGTAAGCCAGGCAGAACATGTCTGTCTGTCTGTCTGTCTGTCTGTCTGTCTGTCATGCTGTGGTGTCACGCTGCGCTGACTCGCCACCAGAGGGCACAGTTAGACCAAACCAAATATACAAAATAATTTTGACGGACTTCAAATACACTGCGTTCGCTTCACACGTTTACGTGTCTTACTTGTTATTAACAACTAACTACTAATCAGTGACTAACTACTAATCAGTGACATCACGTCGGTGTAGTCTTTGGCCTGCAGAGTACACCAATGTGATGTTCACTGATCACATGACTCCAGTCACCCCAAGTAGACCTCCAGTTCTAGGCTAAACAGAAAGGGGGACGGTGGACCTTTTATTATTATTATTATTATTATTATTATTATTATTATTATTATTATTATTATTATTATTATTATTATTTCCACACAGTTCTAAGTTATTTCAATGACATAGTTCAATGTTGAAGATTTGTGGTATCCCCCTTTAAGTAGTTAAGATAACATTTATAAGCATTTCATGAACCACTGCCATCTTTAATTCTTTCACATGCTTTTACAGGTTTGGGAGGAAGAGCTCTCTTTTGGTGGCTTACCTTATGATCATTGTATTTGGCTTCGGCAGTGCTTTCTCAAACTCATACATCCTGTTTGCGGTTATGAGATTCTTCACTGGATTTGGAAATTCGGGAATGGCCATAATATCCATTGTTCTCTGTAAGTAGTAGCAAGGCCTAGAAAGCTACACAGAATGTCCTCCATTAATAGTGTTGGTAGGCTACAGTTGATGAAAATAAGGCAAAAAACTTGGTAAACCATGAACACCATCAAACATTATATGATATATTCAATGGTGCAAATAGGCATGCCAAAGTGACTGAGATGCCTGAAATGCATTTGCTGATGACTTGACATGATCTTCAAATACTCCTCAAATCATATGAGGTGGCGACAGTGTTGTGTTGGCACTTGGCAGTACATGTTAGTAATTATTTTCATTGGGTTGAAGTCAGGTCAAAGAATCTAACTATTGTACTTGTTAGATGTTTTATTTAGCTAGGCCTAGAAGTCACCATCACCAGTCCAGCACTGTATTAGGTGTAATTTAATTTCGAACAAAAGGATGCAGTGTCACTGCATTATATATAAATATAAAGAAAATAAATTAGAAAATAATAGAAAAATCACAACACCTTCATGCATTAGGACAATATCAATTACCATGCAGAACCACGGGCGTGTGTTTTCAATGAATTTTAAAAAGGAGGTTTTAAGTTACAATGTTTTTTGTATAGTAAGGGGGCATGCACGTCTGATTAAATTAATGTCAAATATCTGAATCAAGCAACTTAAAAACTGTCTGTAGAAGCCTGTGTAGATGTTACAATGATCTTAAACATGTTTGAAAGTGAAATATCCCTTTAAGTATAGCCACTTACCTAAAGGAAAGTGTACATTTAAGATTCTGTCCTTATGCTTTAACCTTCTCCATCCAGGCATCGAGTGGGTTGACGTTAGTCATAGATCATTCATTGGTGTGATTGGCAGCTTGGGCTGGTCAGTAGGTAATATGCTGTTGGCAGGCTATGCATATCTAGTGAATGACTGGCGGATGCTCATGATCACAGTTACCGCTCCCATGTGTATTGCTGTTTTAACCTGGTGGTAAGCACCTTTTGTATTTACTCCATAATCAATATTGTTTCTCAAGAGACAAACCTTCATTGGGTATGGAAGCCCACTTCCACCGCTGAATAATATTTAAAAAGCCTGAATTATAGTTTGACTTTAATATCATACTTATGTGGGGAGTTTTTCCTTAAACCTTCATCTTACCTTCACGAGGAACAAAATTGCAAGAAAAACTATAAACATTGACATTGCATATTTGGTGGAAATTGTCTTCCTGACTATAATTTTGGATCAGATTTGATAGGGAAACTACACAATACAGTCATTGGGATGTCATTAGTTTGTCTATGCATACATATCTTTTATAATTGCAGGTGGGTTCCAGAATCTGCAAGGTGGCTTTTAGCCAATGGTCAAGTGGACAAGGCACAGCTTTACCTGGATAAATGTGCACAAATCAACAAGAGAGAAAAGCTGTCCAAAGTTAAATTAGAGGTATAGATGAACCCATGGAGCAGTGCCCTGTAGGCCACTGGCCAGGTGTAGCTATGTCAAGGCAGAATCATAGAAGCAGTGGAGCTATGGACCAGAGCTACGCTTAATGGTATACCACAGTAATGGCTGCGCCCAGGGCACCCCCTAGCCTGGCTTTGGCCAGTCTATGTGGCTTCAATTCACATTTACAGTTCATTTCAAAGTTTACTAGACAGGAGCTTTTATGCAGTAGGCAGTAGGAGATAACAAACTGTGTTTGTTTGGGACTACTTTGGTTTAAAAAAAAAAGGTTTCACCAATGCATTGGATTAATCAGTCCCAATTCTGTTTCCAAATTGTGTATTTTGCAATAATAAGAAAAATACTGTAAAAGCACAGAACTAACCTGTTTTTTTCAGACCCTTTGCAATACAGAGACCTTGAAAAATGGTGACCGGACGTACACTTACCTTGACCTAGTTAAGACCCCAAAGATGAGAACGTTGTGTCTGCTGACTGGCATTGTTTGGTGAGTATCGCTTTTTTTCCATTTATCCCTTTTTCTACCCAATTTAGTTATGCCAATTAATTCCACCCCACACACATTTGTGTGTCCAGTGTCCACTGCTGTTGGATACTACTGAATCACCTGTCAGTAAGGACTCGGAGCCCTCCATCTGGGACATAGAGCCCCTCTCCTACTCCTCCCGCCCAACAGTCCCTGTTGAGGTGCTGTCCCAGCTTGTGTATCCCTTTAACAATAGGGTATCCCTTTAACAATAATACATTACTACAAGTTCCAATATAGGTGCAAGAAGCAATACTGGGGCCGGTCAAGCAGAAAGCATGGCATGGTGTCATGGTTTATATTCCTAAATTGGTCATTATGGGTCCCGTTCTACCACTACCGTTTGTTAAAATTATATAGCTCTCCAGCTATTTCATAAACAGAAATGTCATTTTCAGATGCGTTGCTAATTTCAGCCAATCGGGAGAGTACATTCATTTGTTAAATTGCATTGTGTCCCAGGACCAATTTTGTCTGCTCACTTCTTTGTGTCATCACTGCCAAATTCACATCTTCATATCAAATAAACACACAGAATACACCGTTTCCTCCTGTATGAGTACGTTCTCCTGATTGGATAAATGCTTTATCCTGACCTGAAAATGTATTTTCTGTGTACTTTAAGAGGGAGACCCTGTTACTGAATGAATGAGCTTGTATGATTGCTATCAGAATATAGACATATAATATGACTTTGTGCATCTTTAATTTCTTTATATTGTATCATAATATTCAGTTAAGTTTTTACCTTTCTATTTTACTAAACTTGTCTATTTTAGACGTAATCTGTTACAGTATGTTGCTGTATAGGTCGTCAGAAAGGTCCTATCTCCATATTTCAACATTTCGTTTTTTCGTAAATTAAGGCCCTACTTGATTATACTACAGCGTGACAACATAGCAACATAGCGTGTTGAGCTCGTCGATCTGCTACTTTTACTACTTTTGAATTTGACAGTTTTGGACAGGTTTCCACCCAATGAGACGATATATATGTAATAGAAATGTAAAATTACACTGATGCTTTCTTGGTTTTAATGGATTAACAAAATAACTAAAACAACAAAGGTGTGGTGTTCATAACAGATGCCTTACTTTGCAGGTATGGAGTAGCATCAACATACTATGGAATCAGCCTGAACATCACTGGACTTGGTTTGAACATCTACCTCACCCACTTCATCTACGCTGCTATTGAAGTGCCTGCCAAACTTATGGTCTATTTCTTTCTCAATATCATTGGACGGAGAAAGTGCCAGGCTGGCACTCTTTTACTTACAGGAACCTGCATTCTTATAAACATCTTAATTCCTAAAGGTTGTATAAAAAAATATACTTATATTATAGTTGTTTAACAAAACATTGAGACAGACATTTAGATTGTTTTGTGTGTAGATGTTCTCATTTCATTACTGCTGTGATAGAGTTGAGGCTGTAAATAACGTACCAAACCCAAACTATCCTGACCTGCAGTATTCATACATTAATCAGAATGTTTTGATTATGTAATTACATGTTCATGTTTGTTCTATACAGATGTGCGTCTTGTGCGTATCGTTGTGGCCATACTTGGAAAAGGCCTGTCGGAAGCTGCATTCACAACCGTTTACCTCTACACAACAGAGCTTTACCCTACAGTTGTAAGGTCAGTCATTACTGTGCACTTCAAGAAGTCATTACCTCAAAGAAAAGTCTGATAGGTGCCTGATGACACAGGTTTCCATGGATCGGCACTGACACTTGACTGCTCCAAAGTCATTTATTAACGTTTCGGGCAAGCTGACCAAATCGGGTTGATGCAGAGCCTTGGCTCAAAACGTTATTAAATAAATTACCGGTACTTTGGAGCAGACGAGTGGACAGGTTAACTATTTCTCTATATACTTTCCAACCCAGCACGGATCGGATCGGCCTACATGAGAAAATCCATACTATTCTATCATTATATATACATATAAATATATATATACAAATAAAAAAATGATACAGGCTACTAATTGCTTTCTCCTCTTACTCTAGGCAAAATGGTGTAGGCTATACCAGCTTCATTGGTCGTCTAGGAGTCTCAATAGCACCATTCATTCTTCTTTTGCACAATGTATGGAAACCGCTTCCAGAGATCATTATCTGCTCAGTGGCCATTGTGTGTGGCCTGGTGTCCTTGCTCCTGCCAGAAACACTTAATGTACGGCTCCCGGAAACCATTGAGGACATTGAACAGCCATGGAGGTACAGTAACAATTTCATGTCAATGACAAGGCTCTATAACCTCTGATAGTAAGGATAATCTATCTATAAGTCATCTGAAAGTTAAGTAATTTGGCAGCCTTTCCAATAAAATGTGATCACTTGCAGAATTCCCTGTGAGTTAGGGGTAGGGTACGTGGTTGAAGATCGATGGATGGATATGATTTAAGCCTCCAAGTTGAAAGTGTTTATTGCCAGGTTTTATTGCCATATGAAAAGACAGACAGACAGACTCGGATTTCAATACACAGAGAACCGATTCCCCTTGTCCCACAAGGCGTTCATCTTACAATTTATTTATGCTCAATTATATCAGTTGAGCCATATCTCCTTATACAGCACTCCAAAAACATCCAATCCAGCTGTTTAATACGTTTGTATCAAAATAGATTTTGTACTGGAATATTAATTAGGAATTGTGGAGTAATTACAGTAATACACTACTGCTTTGATATTGTCATTGCTTTTGCTGATGTACGGACTACCACAGCACAACATGCTACTGTAGGTATACATGTTTTTTTTTGTTTTCTTTTCAGACAAAACAAAACCGAGAAACGCAATACGCATATTTAATTAGCCTAAAACTCTTTAAATGATTAAATAATTAACATTGTGTTTGTCTAAAGTTAATTGGGGATTGAGATAAGAAAACGAAATTGAATGTGGATCTCGGGTTGAGTAGCTCCAATGGTCCATTTATAATGATAGGAATTATGATACTTCATAATTGCTGGAAACTCATAGAAATGCGTTTTGTAGTGATCATAGTATAATCACTGTTACAGAATTATTACAGCATCATTATAGTGTGATTCAAACTACAAATGGCCTTGCGTGCTTAGAGGACGACATCACCAATTGTCATATAAATAGTCCTCACTAATGCTCATGATAAAATACAATTTCTTTGTCTGTCGTCTGTCTCATATAGGAGGGCTATAGGGAGGGACAGTTGGACACTTCAGAAATCCCTCTACCAGTGACATCATCATTAAGCATGGGGATTTATTTTGAGTTTAATTAAGGCGAGAGCAATGGCTTCCATTATATTATAGAATGCTAACTTTCTATTGGCTTGGATTCTCCATCCATGAGATCTCTGGTAGGCGGATTCCTGAACTGTCCCCAGTCCTCCTCTGAGACACAGATGGGGTAGACAAAGATTGTACCATATTATGAGTATTAGTGAAGACAAATTATATGAAGATTCTAAATGAGTGAAGTCGTCCTGTAAGTAAATTGCAAAGTTTCACGCCGATTGGGCCAATGGTGCCAATGGTGCCAGAGATTAGGGGCTCGAATTTCGTCGCAACTTTCTAATACCGCTATTATGGCATCTAGCCTAAGGGAGCGAGCGTGTCCCCGTTAAGATTGTTATTTTGGTGACCATTCTAAATCCCTTAAACACCTCCGCGACACGTTACATTATGCATAGGTGTGGTTTGGGCGTTTCAGCAATTCAACCAACCCGTGCCACATCC
>OOFJ01000064.1:1063-13477 GCA_900323375.1 Benthosema glaciale | reverse complement strand
CTGCTCAAGAGCTCCTGTGCTTGCTCTATGCGGATGACATCAGCCTGCTCTCCAACCACATGGAGCAAGCACAGGAGCTCTTGAGCAGAGTGGAGTCAGAGTGTGCCATGGTTGGCCTTCGACTGAATGCCAAGAAAACTGAGGTGATCACCTATAACATCCAAACGAACCACCCACCTCTCACAACAACAGGAGGCACTGCTCTGAAGGAAGTCAATGACTTCAAGTACCTGGGCTCATGGGTCAACTCAACAGAGCAAGATCTAAAAGTGAGGAAGAAGGCACTTGCATGGAGGGCCCTGAGCGGCATGGCTAGTGTATGGAACTCCAATCTCCCCCGAGAAATCAAACTCAGCCTCTTCTACGCGACGGTAGAATCTGTTCTCCTATATGGCAGTGAATGCTGGACCCTGAAGCCAACCCTGCAGAAGGCTCTAGACGGGTGCTACACCAGAATGCTACGTGTAGTGCTCAACATCAGCAAGAGTACACATGTTACCAACGAGAGACTCAGCTGTATGCTGGAATATTCAGGGTGAGCGACAAAATAGCAGCCAGGAGAATGAGACTTGCAGGACACTGCCAAAGACATCAGCCAGTAAACTGGTGCTGTGGGAACCAACACACGGGCACCGGTCGCGAGGACGTCCTACATTAACATATGTGGATGTGCTCAAGAAAGACTCAGGAGCGCAAAGCACCAGTGAGCTGGCCGGATGTATGGAGAACCGGGATGACTGGAAGCAACGATGGAAGGCTCGTCTGAGGACGACCTAGAGAGAGAAATGGGGGCCCGTAGACTAATATGCATGTCAAACTGGGGGTATTTGAAATTAAACAGGTTGAGAATCACTGCTAGAGCCATCACAATCTTATCTCGTGGGGGTCCCTGTCATATCTTTTCAAATGGGGGTCCGTGGGCTAATTAGTGTCCTTGACATGAAAAAAACATGCGATTGGCAGGCCCAGTGTTGATGGAATGGAAACCACAAGTCCGATAATTCCATTGGAAGGAAAACCGGAAATCATCTTTTAACACCGGAAGAATAAGTATTCTTTTTCACTCGGAGGAGGCGGACTGTGTTTACATCTACATACACTGTGGATCTGTTATGTTTACTACGCATTTTAGGGACTTTGTTTGATTTTATTTGTCTGAATTCCCACAGATGAAAACAAAGTGAAGAAAGAGCGTGGATGATAGGTTCTTATCACACGACTCACTTAAACGAACGAAGGTAAGACACCCGTTTTTAGTTTTACTTTATACCGCCATAGTTAGCGACGTTAGCCCGTTAGCTTAAAAAAAGAAAAAAGAAATCTCTGTATGTTAACCAGAAGAACCCTACAAACAGAATGTTGTACCATTTACTCGGTTAATGTTTACATAAGGAAACACTACCAGTCAATTAGCATTTAGCGATAACTGCTAACATAAAGGTTCACGTTTAATACCCTGTAGCGGGCCACGGATTGACATCTGTTGTTTATATCGCCTTTCTTCATTTAAAGCGACGTCTCTCTTATCTTCTTTCTTTGCCACCTACCTATCTGCCTCGTTTATTATCACACGCGTATTATTATTATTTGTTTTGTTTTGTCTTGTCACATTATAAGCTGGCACCTCCACTGCCTGTCACCATGCCCGCTCTTCTGGAGAGACCCAAGCTGTCCAACGCGATGGCCAGAGCCCTCCACAAGCACATCATGAGGGAGAGGGAGCGCAAGAGACAAGGTGGGTTGGTTGGTTCACTGCAGGGTTGACGACAAGTTAACCCTGGAGAAATGTATTAGAGCAGTGGTTCCCAAAGTGGGCTCCTTGAGGGAGTTCCAGGGGGTCTCCAGCTAAATGATAGTGTGAACCAAATGGACCCTGGGGTCTGTATGTAACTCTGAGAGTGTACAAATGAACTAGCTCTGGTCCATAGCTCCACTGCTTATATGATTCTGCCTTCTACTGCAAGGCAGAATCATAGAAGCAATGGAGCTATGGACCGGAGCTACAAATGAACCAAATGGACCCATTATGGGGGTCTATAGCCTATTGCTTGTCAAACTGGGTGTCCTTGGAATGAAATTGGTTGAGAATCATTGCTACAGCTGTAAAAATCTTCTCTTATGGGGGTCGCTGGCATATCTTTTCTAATGGGGGTCCGCAGGCTAATTAATGTCAATTTAAGGGTCCTTGACATGAAAGGTTTTGGGAACCACTGAATTAGAGAATGTAGTGCACGGCACTGCACGCACAACTGTGCTTGAAGGACAAATATATCATATGAATGGATCTATAATGTCACTATATGACTCCATTCTCAGAGGAGGAAGAGGTGGACAAAATGATGGAGCAGAAAATGAAGGAGGAAGAAGAAAGGAAGAGGACAAAAGAAATAGAGGAGAGGATGTCTCTGGAGGAAACTAAAGAACAGGTTGGAGAGAAATGTTTTTTGTCTGCTCTGTCAATGTTAATGTCAATACATTATTTTTGGGAGCTTTTAAAATGGTCTGGGGATCTCCTCTCTCCTTTCTCAGTCTTTTTTTTTAATCCTGCGCCCGTTGCAATATGTGGATGTGCGTGCACCTCTTGGCGAGAAATGTACACCAAGATTATTGTCTTTTCAAACCAGACAACATAATAACATTTCATGCTGAATACCACAGTGTTGTGCAATGGTAGAACTGCATCATAGGCATGCAGAGCAGTATTTTCTGACCATCTGACAGGCATGGAAACGTATGTATTGTATTCACTCCAAAAATGTATACCAGACTGCCAGTAGCTCTAAATATAATAAATATGTGGTGGAGCATAAGATCATTACAGAGAAAAAAAAAAAAAGCTGGTTCATACACTCTTCTACAATAGAACCTCTACATTGGCCCTCATTGATTGATAAATGAGGGCCAATGTGTTCCTCTAGCATTGATAACGCTGTCTCGTTGTGGTGGTCCGTCACCTCTCCTTCAGGTGATGAAAATGGGGGAGAAGCTGCAGGGACTCCAAGAGGAGAAACATCAGCTCTTCCTACAGTTAAAGAAAGTCCTCCACGAGGAGGAGAAAAGACGACGAAAGGAGCAGAGGTACTGAACACATGTATTACATCAGTGCAATGACAATGCTGTGGCATTATAATGATACCAGGTTGTAACTCACTGTAAGGTTCTATCCGTTAACATCTTTATCCAGCGATATCACAACATTGACGTCATCCAGCTACCAACCCAGTCTACCTATGCACGCGGGACAGCACCTCATCACCATGCAAAGTAAGGGGTTCTCGAGTTTGTTTTTATTTAGTAAACCTAAAATTGCATAGCTCTTTCCCCTCACACGTATTTCATCATCTCAGCTGTATACTTTTTGTTAGTCTCTCAATGTTTCTCTTCCTTTTCTCAGGCAGTCCAGTCAACCACAACAGACCCGGTGCACTGATGGGAGAGCGCAGCAAACAGCTGTTCCAAACCCCTGTCCTCCCGGTGAGTGCCACACATGCAACAGTAGAGATTCATAAAAACTATATGGCATCATCCATATAGTTTGTTCTGATTGATAGCTGTGGTGGCCAATCGCTGCGTCCACTCAGGTTTTAGTCATTATCCGAGTTCCGAGACATACGGGAGCTGCTCCGAACATACCCAGGAGTCACCTCTTGTGATTGGAACCGTCTCCGGTTTGGTACAGATCTCTAGTCTAAACTAAAGCCTATGCTGTTGGAGCAGTGTGTATCCAACTGTTTACACTTCTTGCACTCTTCTCCAGGGGCGTCACTACCAGACACAGGGGTTCAGCACGAGTTCGGCAGAGCATGGGCAGTTCAGTGGAAGTCAGGGGGTTCATGAGCCCTATGGTGTATCCCAGAGCCAGCATCCCTCCACATATGCCGCCGGACCCTCTGTGCCTGTCAGTTTCGCCAGCAGCTCTCAGATCAGAGGTATGGTTCACACACATCATGTGTTTAACGTCTGTGCGCGACAACAGGAAACCAATAGCGGTACAATTGGGTCGTGTATTTCAATAGATCAAGGTCCTTTTCATATAGTTTACTATTACCTGATGTGGCCCCCATGCACAGATCCAGTAATCTCTTCCTCCCACAGGTGGTGCGTCTGCATTTCAGGCCATGCAGTACCTTCCCCACCAGCAGACTGGCTATCCTGTCCACAGCCACTTCACCTCCCAGCCAGGTCTGTTCAGCTATTAGCCTAGTCACACGGATGTGACAAGAATTTAATAATTGTATCTATAGTTAGGATATCTAACAGAGTAACACTATCATAAAACTTTGGAGTTATTATATTAAAGAAGTTGTTTTATTAGTTGCTATCCATTTCCTTTGTGCCATTACCCCATAGGATTCATCACAGGAGCGGGAATACCACTCCAGAAGCAGTTGGAGCATGCTAACCAACAGTCAGGCTTCACTGATGCCGTAAGTCCCCGAACCAGTTGAAATTTGGAGTAGTGCCACACGCCCACTTAATCCTCCTAGACATGGACAGTCTAGGGGAACATGTTATCAATTTCCAATATTAAATCCCTTTTTTATTTCTTTTTACTATACACAAAAAGTAATTCAACATCTACTACTACTTAATAGTTGCTGTCAGGGGGAAGTTAACATACCCATTACTTACTTAACGCCTCTAGCCCAACTTTGGGCCTAGGCCACAAAAAAGTGGCTTCCGGGCCAGGACCGGGATTTCCTGGCCTGGGACAAGTTTCTCCGGCTGTCCCCATGTGTGGCCAGATCTCTGCACCAAGTCAAGCCGCCAGGTGTTTCTTGGGCTGCCCCTCTTCCTTTTCCCTCGTGGGTTCCAGAACACGAGGAGTGTTTGCGAAGAGTGTGGCCAATCTATCCCAGCATTTTTGGAGGATTTCTTCCTCTACAGGGTGTTGTCTTGTTTGCTGCCAGTTACTGATTGTGTTAGGCCAGCGGATTCAGAGGATTCTTCTAAGGCAGGTGTTGGATTTTCTTCATGATGTTAACAGTTTCTGCTCCTACAGCAGAACAGGCTTCACCATGGAATTAAAGATCCCGATCTTGGTGTTTATGGGCAGATCTGAGGATCTCCAGACATTCTTCAGCTGATAGAAAGCGGCTCTTTCCTTGCCAATCTGAACTTTCACATAAGCATCTGTCCAAGTGGCCAGCCCAGTTTATCGACAATACTTCCCAGATAGGTGAAGCTCTCCACCTCCTCTAGTGCTTCACCTTCTAGCACGATGGTGTAACACTGTCTGTGTTCATTTTGAGGACCGTGCTATTTCCTCTGTGACTGGTGAGGCCAAGGCGTGTTGAGATGGCTGAGACCTATCCTGCATTTGATGTTGGGTGTGGGAAAGAAGGGCCAGGTCATCAGCGAAGTCAAGGTCATCTAAATGTGTCCACTGGATGCCATTTATTTTCTGAGCTGTAGTTCTAACATAAGCATATCCATACCTAGTGTAATAACAAGCTACTGGTATATAGACCTCAGTATTTAAAATTGGAGCTAATGGCAGCTTGGAGTTGGCATCAGCGTCATCGTTCCTTCCAAGTCTAAAGCCCTATTCATGATGTTCTTTCAGGGTGCGTTGAGACCCATGCATCCCCAAGCCCTTCATGCCTCTGCTGCTGGCCTGCTCCCCACACCCTCAATGGCAGTCCAGATTCCTACGTCCAAGGTAACCCCTTGAGAAATACACAAGCCTCTATCACAATCGCTTGCCTTGTAGAGTACGACCGTAACAGCAAAATGGCCACCCAATATGGTCAGTGGTAAATTATACGTTAAAGTGGCACATGCATTGCTACATACTGGTTTATGAGTGACAATGGTTACACCTCTCTCTTCCCCCTGGCCCCGTTCATTTTTTTACGTCGTCCCTTTCTTTGTAATGGAAACGACAAAAAAAAAACGATGGATCTTGCACAAAACGAATCGCCCACTGTTTTACACCTGTTAACCCGGGATGTGACAATAAAGTTGATTCTGATTCTACTCACCACTTAAGTTCTATTTTGCCTCCTGTAACATTTCATAACATTTTCCTGCAACTGTGTTTCCAGGCCCAGTTCCAGAGCTCTCCTCAAGCAGCACCTCGCCATGCCTTTCTGCCCCACGCCCAGAGTGGACAGAGATTCTATCACCATGGCAAGTGAGCAGGGTCACACCCCACAGAGTAAGCTGACATCATGGTGGTCACTGGTGATCGCTGAGATTTCATTGTCTCCCTAAAATATCCAGGGAATCACTTGGTTTAATAACAGAATAGCCCCAATTTACTGGGGGGTTAAGCTTTGTCTCTTGTAAAATATTGTATGTTCTCTTTGGGCTTTGTCGTGGCCAGCAATCCTCTGCATTCTTCTCTTCTCCCTTTCACATATGTGCTTCAACATCCAGCTTCAATTTATATAAATTAAAAAGCATAATATGCCATGTGTTTGGTTTGAAAATGTTACATCTTTTACTTAAACTTGTCTCATTGTACACGCATTGTTAGTTTAAATCTAAGATATTATTGCCTATATATTGTAAATTGTATTCTAATGAGTGTGAAATTGATGGATCATCTGGGTTAAAGCCATATCCCTGGCCTTAGCCCTAACATAGTTGGATGTTAACTTGTGATATAAAGGCAATTTATCCTGTGATGTATCCCGTTTTCTTTTATTTTGTTAATTAAATATTTTTTTCTTCTGTTATTTGTATCTATGCTCTTAAAATATTAAGTAAACAAACAAACAACAAAAGCACACAATCTTATGTGTCATCTTTAATTTTTGCTGGGGAATCGGTCTCTAATTTGGATTTGTATGTTCCCAAAAAGGAAGGACACCAAAATGCCATAACGTTTCCCAATCCTACTGGTGCTGGATCCCAATTCAAAGTAAAATATGTCAGATTATCCAGTCATATCTTCAACGTGTCCTGTAGATAGGCCCTGTAAAGCCCAAACCACACCATAATGTAACGTGTCAAAACGGTCGCGAGGAGTTGCATTGGTGACCCTTTGGTGTGGTTTGGGCCATTGAATTCAACCAGTTGAATCACTTGGGACGACATGCGCCAATGTGCACAGGACGGACATATCACACCGCTGGACAACACTAAAACTGTCTTGACCCTTTGGTGTGGTTACGGCCTAAGGGCCACAGACCACAAATGTAAGAAATGGAGAAGAGGTTCTATAGAACCTTTAGACACTAATTACAGTTATGCTAGGGACCCCCATAAGAGATCTGTACAGCTCAACCCGTTTCATTTCAAGGATCCCCAGGTTGAAATGAATTAGGCTACAGACCTCCATTTAATGGCATTTCTATCTCTGAGACCCCAATTTATATTGTAAAATCAATGTTAATTTAACTCAGTACAATTGGAACCAGATAGATCTGTTGGGTACACTCATACTGAGGTCCAAACTATCATTAAGCTGGGTACCCCACCTTTGAGTTTCAGTGTGGTTCAGATACCCAACACAAGCTGGGTATTGGGTTTCTTTGGTAGTGTATACCCTCAGGCTGTAAAATAAAGTTTGCCTCACTTTGTATCTGACAAAAAAAATAGCAATACAAACCTGTCATAAAATAGGGTAAAAACAATGAGTATTGAATTATATATGACATGACACATAGCCTCCTAAAGTCAACTAAAAGTGTGTAAGGGGTAGGCATATCCTGGTAACATAAGCTTATAAGAAACATACATTTAGCTGCACAATCCAGACATTTGCTCAGTACAGGTTCATTAATTGCCATTTATCTTGTAAAATAGGAAGCTTATGATCTTGGCTTTACACAATAAAAGTACATAGTACGTAGATGTTGTAGTTGTAGCAATAGTGATTGCCAGCAAATGTCAGCTTTGCCACGGGAGAATGTGCATTTGCAAAGATATGTTTTGATGGATAACAAAAAGGAATTGGCGCAAATGAATTACATTTCTGAACATTTTACATGGGCAATGTTACTTTTTAAACATAGTAAGTCAAATGTAAAAGGGTTTAAACACCATGGTACCAGACTTTCCTCTTGGAGACCACAGTTGCCTTCACCTTAGTCCACTGTTGAACAGCACATATTTACATATACACTGAACCAGCATGGCACAATCTGGTGTCATGTGATGTAACATACATCCATGCGGCACACACACAGGTATGAGCACACTTGTGCCATGCGCTTCCTAAAGACGCTTGTGCCGCATGGGTGGAGCTTATTTTCTATTCACCGCCTGTCTAAAAAACGGAAGAAGCCAGGCCGACAAGCGTCTTACTCTTTAGGAAGCGCATGGCAGCACAAGTGTGCTCGTGGTGGCAGGCGGACACCCTTCTTCAGGCAGGCTTGAGTCAGGCAGTTGGCAGGGTGAAGGGACAGCTACGTAGTTTGATACTGCTAAAACTCTCGTTATTTACCCATGGCTTTGACGGCAATTGCCGTCTCCTCTTCCATCGCGTGTAGGACGGTAATCTGAAAGGAGGACATGTCAGAAACCAACATTGTGGTTGAGCGAGTCTGAATGAGCCTGTTAGATGGGTGTGACGCTGAATATTAAACGCACATGAAAGTAACCTAGCATCCCTGTTCTGGGGCAAACAATTTGCAAGCCTTGAGCTTGTAGATCAGCAATTGCCCGCAAAGATTTGGTGTTGAGAAAAAAATCAGAACTGTCTGAAGTGAGTGGTGCAACAGCACCCCCTGTTGGTACTCATCGCCGTAGCCGTGTAGGCCCAGCATCAAAGTCATTTGGTGGAGTTGGTTGCACCACTCAAAAAGGAGTGGGTCCATAGGATAGCAGTTCCCAAACCTTACTGGATTCAGAGCCCACTTTAAAATATCCATGTAGAAAACTAAATGATTTTTTACTTCTGACTAACTACAGCGCCGTGTCTTGGTCGGGTTTAATCCATAGATGGACCACAAAATCCCACTACATAATATCACAAATAAATGGTTGTGTGCATGCCAAACATACTACAGTTGTGAAATCCATAAATATAGGTATACATCTGAGGGCCAGCGTGTCTGATACAGCCAGGCCAAAGGTTGCACAAAGTCAAATAATGGACAATAATTTGTTTACCCATAGCCTTATCACAAAGACGATGAGAATAGCGTTTGATAAATACTACTTTAATGAGCTGCCTGGGTGATTATGTCATGCCAGGAAAATATATATTTTTACAGATATTTTAGACAGGAAATAGTGAGAGAGATGGGGAGTGACACATAGGTCATTGGGATCAGGAGTCGAACATTATCAGGCGGCATTAGCAGTTTTTCATCAAAAAGTCTAAAGAGGAAAGTTGTCAGAAGACTGATAATAGAACTCTGTTCATACTCAGTGCAAATGCAAATGCAATCCATTGCAAATCCATTGCTGTCCATATCCTTTTCCATCCATTTGTTAATTACAAAATAATTTGTTGAGTCAGATAATATCACTGGCGGGCCAGCTTGGGCCCACGGACCGCCTGTTGCCTACCACTGCACTAGGTCATCCGCACCACACTGGAGCACCAAGTTTCCGCCAGGTGTTGACACGAGTCACGACTCATCAGGATGGCTTTCCTGTAGGTGTAGAACATCCTGAAGGTGCAGAAACGGTATTGTTGAGCACATCCATAGTGTGTGTGCCGTAACTATTATGAGCAGTGGGCGACTAGTGGCGACTAGATACTAACAGAGTCTGGGGAGCAATTCGATTTAAAGTGTCTTGCTCAGGGACAATTCTTACTGACTTAGTTTATAACTACAATCCTTGGTTGATGGTGTGTAGCTGAGGAACCATGAACACTCCAAAACCTGAACAAATTAGCACACCCCAGTATGAAGTGAACATGAAGTGGCTTGACAAAAAGAATCCTTGAGCCTCTCCACTGCGAGACTGGTTGTAGTGGACAATTCTCCCTTTCCGTTTCATTATTGTTGAGCTTTGGTGGGGGCACTGTGAAAGCTGTAAATTAACCTGTGAAGGCATGTTCTTCTACTGGTGTGCAACCTCGTTCAACTAATTTCATCTCAAGACTATTGGAACTGGAACTGACTGGATAACAATTTGATGACATTTAAATCAAAATCTTGGAAAATGTGTGAATTAAATTAAGTAGTATTAAAAAAAAAAAAAAAAGTTTATCCTGTTTTTTGTTTTATGCAATCTTATCGTGTTATACGTATTGTACGTAGGCCTATTAAACGTACATTTATTTTATTTATGTATTTATTATAGCTAACTGCCATTCATGTAGCCTACACATCTCTGTTGTTTATGGTTAAATTAAAACTGAGGATTTGACAGTGTAGATTAGGGTAGGCTACCAGAGATTGCAAAAAATCTAATCGAATTGGGGGTCTGTGGCCTAGTCAGTGAGACAGGGATTCAAATGAAAAAGGTTGAGAAGAACCACTGGTCTACATTATATTTGCCCTACGCTACCCTACAGCACTCGTTCCCAAACCTTTTTCATGTCAAGGACCCCCAAATTGACACTAACTAGCTCTGCGTAGCCCCATTTGAACGGCTCTAGCTGTGGTTCTCAACCCATTTAATTTCAAGGACCCCCAGTTTGACGTGCATTAGTCTACCCCCCCTCCCTTCTAATGGCATTTCTATCTCTGAGACACCAATTTACATTGTAAAATCAATGTTATTTTAACTCTGAGAGTGTGGGTCCATTTGGTTCCATTTGTACACTCAAGTGGAATTATACAGACCCATAAGGGTCCATTTGGTTCCAAACTATCATTTACCTGGGGAGCCCCTAGAACTCCCTCAAGGACCCCTGGGGGTCCCCGGACCCCACTTGGGGAAACCACTGCCCTACAGCCGGTCAGGAGGCTCCAGCATCATCCATCCTCAACAACCAATTACATTCCACGTCCATTGGGAAACCAATGAGGGCGCGGCTTACAATGCAGCAGCCCCGGAGGATGTCGGGATATAAAACTAGCGGCGGCGGGTAGAAGTGGCTTGGGAAAGGACTGGGAACACCAAAGTTTAAATCAGTGTATCCCAGAGAGTATGACAGACACCGAAGCGCAGCAGAGCGACCCACCATCGGCCCCAGCAGTGGAAGTGGATCAGGAAGACCTGCCACAGCCGGAAAGGAAGATTATAGGTGCGTGTATATGAATAAAGGGAAGTGTTGTAAAGTTTAGTTCAGACATTTAGAAGGCAAAAAGGTCAGATTTGCTTTTAGGTTCTTGTGCCTTTAGCTGTTGAGTGGACCTCGGTGGACGTAGGTTACCCAGTTTGATATTCACAAAGCGTTAACAAGCTATACAGGCCTTCTTTGAGAAGTCAAAGTTAGTTTCGTTTACTGACCAGCCCATACCTACACGTGTCGTTTTGATTACCACCACCAGTATATCTACAACATGGCACGACATGACGACAGAGACTGCAAAAATGGGGGAAAATCGCATTTATTTTCGATTTGGAAGTTGGAAAATGGGGCCCTAGATACGATTTTTGTTGTATCTGTACTGTCACGTGCTCACGTGGAATGGAAGGCAGGTGAGCGACGCACAGGTGCAAGTGATCATTTCAATCCCCCAATCGGGGAAATGTGTTACAAATCCAAAGCTTCCTTTGATTTTATTATGCAGCTTAGTTGGTTTACATACGTTACACAATTGGATCTAAATGCTGTCCGTGTAAATTTGTAGAGGCGTACTGTTTGTACACTACACGGGCATTCTGAAACTGCTGAATCAATGCTTCTGTGCTGACTTTAACTAAAGATGAGGACTATAAATGCAGCTCTGACTCATAATGCAGGTTCTGTCTGTAAAGCTCCCTCTTGACCTAGTAGTGGCTTACATGGTTTAATCATTTACACAGTGGACACATCTGCACTGCACTGCTTGATTAAACAATTACACTGGTTAATGTAGGCTACCTTTTCTTAGATCTTTACTGTTTTATTGCCATGTCTCCCTAAATGTAAAAATGTCGTGTGTATATACAAAAACGATGTAGGCGATATTAACGGTTGTCATTTTCTCTTGAGTTTTAGCCACCTTGGTCCAAGGCACAGTGAAATGGTTCAATGTGCGTAATGGATATGGCTTCATAAACAGGTACAATGTTCCCTTTTAGATTGGACTGTGTTTAATGATGCTCTATGAGTTCCTACCACTTCACTTTCGCTTTAAATCACATTTGGTATTTTCTTTTTAACATCTACTTGGGCATTTGGGTGCGCCCAAGCAGTTTTTAAATTGGCTTGATTTAAATATTTGGATATTTTATCAGACATGCCATCTAACTTCAAACTCTATTTCAACCTTAGACAAACCACCCTGGTTCTCGTGATATTGTCCTAATGCAAGTGGTTCCCAAACTGGGTTTTGGGATCCCCAAATTATTTTTGGGGCTCCCCAGAAATAATTTGGGGATCCCAAAACCCAGTTTGGGAACCACTTGCATTAG